>CAUYPO010005284.1:0-150650 GCA_963574435.1 Cheirogaleus major
GTGTGACATGTGACATAATTTATGATAATTCAACTGATACTTTCGGAGTTTTTCAAAGGTTGTGATTCGTTTTTTTAGGGTGGTCCTAAAAAACTTGAATTCATGTTTTAGGATATTTCCTATTACTCTCAGGGGGACCAAAACACACACCAAACATCTGATTTGATAATGAGACTATGGCCAGTAGGTTGGAGTTTCTATTTTTTTTTTTGGAGACAGAGTCTCACTCTATTGCCCGGGCTAGAGTGCTGTGGCGTCAGCCTAGCTCACAGCAATGTCAAACTCCTGGGCTCAAGCGATCCTCTTGGCTCAGCCTTCCGAGTAGCTGGGACTACAAGCATGCGCCACCATGCCTGGCTAATTTTTTCTATATATTTTTAGTTGGCCAATTAATTTCTTTCTATTTTTAGTAGAGATGGGGTCTCACTCTTGCTCAGGCTGGTTTCGAACTCCTGACCTTGAGCAATCCGCCCGCCTCGGCCTCCCAGAGAGCTAGGATTATAGGCGTGAGCCACCGTGCCCGGCCAAGAAACGTCTTATACTCTCAGTGGCCTTAGATGACTTTTTGAATCCCCCGAAGTTGTTGCTTGGCTAAAAACAAGCTCGGGTTCCAGGATACTTGCTTATGGGAAAGAGGGAATTAATGCATACTAATTTTGATTATTCTTGTGTCCTTAAAGGGAAAATAGGTGATATTTAGCAACTGTGTCCTGTAAGACAGAAATACATTCGTCCTATTTGACTGGCCAAATCCCAGCAAGGTGTGATTTAAGGACACATAGTTTATGAAAGAAGAAAGCTGCTTCTTAATGAAATTCGAAAAACATGTTGAAAGACTCAACACAAATCACTCAGGTCTTCCACACCCTCCCCCCACCATCTGAACCTACACTTCAATCCTAAATTGCCACTTAGAGCTTGTGACCTTGGGGACGGTCACAATTTCTCTTGGCTCCCATGTGAAACCAGGTAGAAGGTAGAAACATTTCTCTTACCTACATTATTATTGGCAATAAGAATGGCTCACACGTGTTGGGTACTACAACACTGACGAGAACGGCACCGCCATCATCTCAGTTCTCCCAGTGGTCCTACAGTTACGCCCAGTCCACAGTCCAGGAAAGCCAGGCTCAGAGAAAGTAGGACTTTCCCAAATTCTTGTTGCCCCAGCAGGCTACCATTCTCATTTAAATATCGCACAAGGATATAAACTTCTTCCTTGTCTTCAAATAAAACCACCCAATCTCGCCCCCTTACTCACCTTCTCACTCCTAATTGAATCCAGGTAATTGAGAGAAGCTATTAAGATTGCTTTTCAATTTCCACAAAGTAAGTGGAGTGTAAGGAGTAGGGGAGATCATTGTGTTATTTTGCAATTTTTTTACAGGGTTTTTTGTTGTTGTTTTGGTTTTTTTTTTTTAAACATAATCTCGCTTGCTCTGTCGCTGGGGCTAGAGTGAGTGCCGTAGCGTCAGCCTTGCTCACAGCAACCTCAATCTCCTAGGCTCAAGCGATCCTCCTGCCTCAGCCTCCCAAGTAGGTGGGACTTACAGGCATGAGGCACCACACCCCACTATTTTGCGTTTCTATTTTTAGTTGACTGGCTATTTTTTTTTTTTTCTATTTTTAGTAGAGATGGGGTCTTGCTCTTGTTCAGGCTGGTCTTGAACTCCTGAGCTCAAGCAATCCTCCCTCCTCGGCCTTCCAGAGTGCTAAGATTACAGGCGTGAGCAACCGTGCCTGGCCAAAAAAATTTATTTTTAAATATGATTTTTTCTTATTATAAAAGTAATACATGCTCACTAATTGGAAAAATACAAAACCAAAAACAAAATAACTGTCATCCATAATCTCATTGCCCAGATTTAAAGCCACTGTCCCCTTTTTTATGTGTGTTTATATATATGTATTTTTTTGTATATAATTTTTAAAAGTTGGGAACAATGTATGTACAATTTTGAGTCCTGATGTGTTATTTAACATTAGAGAGACATTTCCCGTGTCATTAGTCTTCAAAAATACTTTGAATGTTTGTATAGTGTTCCATCCTGTGAACATGTCACAACTTATTTCATCAATTCCACATGATTGGACATTAAGGTTGATTTCCCATTTGTTAGTCTAAATATCACTGTGATGAGCAACCTTTTAACATCTACATCCATATCTCTGATTATTTCCTCTAATTATGAGAAGGGGGACCTTTTTTTTTTTTTGGAGACAGAGTCTCACTCTGTTGCCCAGGCTAGAGTGAGTGCTGTGGCGTCAGCCTAGCTCACAGCAACCTCAAACTCCTGGGCTCAAGCAATCCTACTGCCTCAGCCTCCCGAGTAGCTGGGACTACAAGCATGCGCCACCATGCCCGGCTAATTTTTTCTACATATATTAGTTGTCCAATTAATTTCTTTCTATTTGTAGTAGAGACGGGGTCTTGCTCTAGCTCAGGCTGGTTTCGAACTCCTGACCTTGAGTGATCCTCCCACCTCGGCCTCCCAGGATGCTAGGATTACAGGCGTGAGCTACCGCGCCCGGCCGAAGGGGGACATTTTTGAGCCAAAAAGTATGAGTTCTTAAGACTGCTGACACAGATTGCTAATCTGCTTTCCAGAAAGTTTCTACCAGTTTACACTCCCACCAACAGCTACGAGAGCTGGCATCGAATAGTGAAAGCAATTTCTCCTGTGAGGCTTGACTAGAAAGTTCAGACCTTGTCCTGTGCAATGTTTTGAGCGAGGTCCCACATGTTCAGAACTGGGCTCCAGAACAGCTCTGGCTGCGGGAGGGAGGTTAGGGTGGAGAGGGCAGGGGGGACCAGTGTGGGGGCAGACTGACACCATAATGCAGGGGGAGTCGCACACCTTGGGGCAGTGCAGGGGCAGGGTGAGAAGCTTGCAGGGGGAGTCCTTGGTTTCTGGTTGGAAGGGGGCAGGGAGTGAAAGAGATGAGACTGGCTTGTGCAGGGTTTCTAACTCTGAGTGCGGGTGCTGAGGGCCATAAGGACAGTCTAGGTTTAAGGGACATACCTGTTGGCTCTTTCTGGAGCCTGAGGGCAAGGCCATGGACAGACTCGGGATAGTGTGGGAGAAAAGCCATTCACAGAGGAAACAAACCAGCCAGGAGATGGGGGTGGTGTTTGGGAGGAATAGCGCTTGTTTGGGGGCCTTGGCTGTAACACTTCCCTTTCTGTCCCCTCCAGGCCTCAGTTTCCTCATCCACAAAATGGGGGATGAAAATCTGAGCAAAGAAGGAAGGGACCTGCCAAGGAAGGACCCTCAGAGGGGATGTGGCAGCCCCAGGGAGGGCAGCCACAGGCTGGGCCTGGGTTTTGACCCTGGGGCTTGGGACTTGCCAGATTTCCTGTGGAGGAGTCAGGAACTCCTTCCCAGGGAGCTGACCACAGCTCTGCCCCGGCAGCTACAATGCCCAGGAGTACTACGACCGCATTCCCGAGCTTCGCCACATCATTGAGCAGCTGAGCAGCGGCTTCTTCTCCCCCAAACAGCCCGACCTCTTCAAGGACATTGTCAACATGCTCATGCACCATGACAGGTGAGCTGGCAGCCCAGGGAGCCATGCAGGTGGGGCTGCTGGGCTGAACTGGGCTCAGGTGGGGGTGGGGAGGATGGACAGGAGTCCTGGGCAGTTGGGGCCAGGCTCCTTTGGAAGTGGCATCACTCTCCAGGTCCTAGCTGTCCACTGGAACACAGGGTGGGCTTGGCCCATGACCTCAGAGGGCTTATCTTGTCCCTTTAAAGGGGATGGCTTATGCCTGTCCTTTCCCCTCCAGGTTTAAAGTCTTTGCAGATTACGAAGACTACGTTAAATGCCAGGAGAAAGTCAGTAACCTGTACAAGGTGAGGGGTCCTGGGTCAGAGGTTGGTAGGGCTTTGGTGGCCCTGACTGGGTAGAGTCAGAAGGTCCCCCTCACCCCCACCCCTGTCACAAAGTGAATCCAAAGCTTCCTTTGGCTTGTAGAACCCGAGAGAGTGGACGCGGATGGTGATCCGGAACATAGCCACCTCTGGCAAGTTCTCCAGCGACCGCACCATTGCCCAGTATGCCCGGGAGATCTGGGGCGTAGAGCCTTCCCGCCAGCGCCTACCAGCCCCTGATGACAAGATCTGAGCCTCCAGACCAGACCCCAAACCCTTGGCCCAGCCCCAGCTCCTCATGCAGGGGGTGGGGTACTGGAGTCGGATCTCTAAGTCCCATTTTGGAACCCTCATTTTCCCCCAGCCTCCAGGCCCCAGTGTCCAGCGTGACTAAGGGCACTAGCGCCCTTCTGTCTTCCGGCTTTCTGCCCCCTCCTATTTATGGGGTCTGACCAACTGCACCCACTCCCCAATAAATTGACTCTTCTTGGGAGCCTCCTTATTCCTCTCTGCTGGGAAATATTTTTAGCTCTTGGCGGGTACAACTGCAGCTGCGCAATCACCCCCTTATCCTCCATCCCCCCTGCAGGTGCGTCTCGGGGGCGGGGGTGGGAGGTGGACGGGGCGGCCCGTAGGGGCGGGCCCTGGGACTCTCCAGCCCCTTTTCCCAGCGTCACCCTCCACGCCTCTCTTCCCAGTGCTGTGTCCATACTAGGTCACCGGCCAGCCTGGAGGCCGGGGCGGGGCATCTGCCTGGGTGGGGCCCACCCGGGTCGGGAGCTGGGACTTGGGCTGAAGCCTCCGGGACTAGAGAGGATCCACGCGGTCAGGGACAGGACCCAGGAATGGGAGGCAACTGTAGACGGTTAGCGCCTTCTCGGCTCCGCCCTTAGCCCCGCCCCACTGCGGCGTTTAAGGGTCTCTTAGCAGGTGGCTACGCTTGATCCAAAGGCAGGGGAGTGTTAGGGCAGGGGACACTCACAGACCGCCTAGGCTAGGCCAGTGTTACCGCCTCAAGGGCCTGTTCCTAGGTCTCACATTAACACGATTGAGGTGTGGCCCCGAAGCAGGGAGGGGCAAGCCTCGGAACGGAGGTTTGGGGTCGGTGGTTTCAAAGTGAGTGTGTCTGAACCCACACGGCCGGAAACCGTTGCCTGCTCTCCTAGGCCCGGCTAGTGGGGACCCCAACCGCCTGCGGCTGCCCCTCCCAAGTTCTTCACAGCTGGGCCCAGGCCTCCAGTCTCCAAGCTGCGGAGAACCCCCGGCCCCCACCGCCTGCGCTGCCCCTTTTCCTCTGGCCCTGTAGGGAGCCAGGCTTCCGGGGTCCCTCCTGTACGAACTGGAGCCCCCCCATCCCATCCCCCGGCATCAAGGCAGCGTCTCCAGGTAGCCACGTTTTCATTCCTCGCTCCCTACAGGCCTCTCTCCCCCCAAAATGCTCCCATCTTGTCCTAGCCCCTCCCCCAGACTATCACAAGGACCCGCTGCCCCCAAGCCCCCGACCTCCGCCAGGCCTGTGCCTCCCGCCGCCTGCAGGAAGACGCCCGGCCCGGGGTCGGGTTGGCCCCGTGGGAACGGTTTGTCTCGAAAACAGGAACCCGGGTTGGGGGCTGGGCGGGGCGCCCCTTCCCCACCGCAGTCCGCTTCCTGCCCCTCCCGGCTTCCTCCGCGTGACACCCAGGCAGGGTGGGGGGCACTAGGGCGTCCTGGGTGGGTGGGGGGCTCTTACTTTAGTTACCCCCTCCGCGTCCCGCGCGGCCTGCCCTCGGCTCGCCCACCCTCGGCGCAGCCAGTGGCGCAGGCCCCCGCCCGCGGCCCCGGCCCCCAGGGTGGCGCGGCAGGGGAGGGGTTAAGCTGCCGCAGGGACCGCCGCGTGCGGGGCGAGAGGGAGCCCCGGGTGGGGGAGGCGCAGCCGGCGGTGCGGAGCCCGGCGCAGGGGCGGGAGGGGCGGGGAGGGGAGGGGGCGGCTGCGGCGCGGGGGCGGGGCGGCGGGGAGCGGGGCCGCTGTGCGGAGACCGGGCGGGAGCCGCAGCCGCAGCGAGGCCGGCGGGCGGGAGCGCACGGAGGTGGGGCCGGCCGGGCCGGGTGCGGGTTCCTTGCGGCAGGTCCCAAGAGTGAGTGAGCGACCGAGCGCTGGCGGGGTGCCAGGCAGTGGAGGGCGCGGCCCCCTGGGTCCCCCCCAGGACGGCGCGGGCGGGCTGGGGGAGGCGGATGGGTGGGGAGTCTGTGGCCCGGGTCGCGGATAGGAGGGAGCTGCCGCGAGAGCTGAGGCGCTCTGGACTGCCCGCGGGAGGGGGGCATCCGCAGCGCACGAGGCTCTTCCCAGCCACATCTCAGCGGGGCCCTCCCCTGCGAACCCCCATTTGACAGATGAGAAAATTGAGGCTCGAAGAGGCCAAGTAATTCTCAAGGTCACACGACGAGGAAGCAGCAGAGCCAGGCGGGGATGGCTTTAGGTGGCTCATAGGAAAAGTCCTCCTGAGAACTCCGTAGAGGACCCCTGCCCACAGCCTGGGGGAGTATGTGAGAGCGGGGTACCTTTCCGTGGGGCAAGGCTCTGCTAGGGTCTGGGAGTTAGGGGAGTCAGGGCGCTGGGGCCAAAGGGCAGGCCCTGCACAACGGATGAAGTGGTGGGCGGCGGAATGGGCGTGTGCGCACCCACGGGGGCATGTGCGCGTGTGTGGGAGAGTGTACATGCGTGGAGATGCACTGTCTTGGGTGTGTGCACACGTGTGCCGATGTCAGCGCTGCTGTGGAGGCAGGACTCGGGGTTGGCCTGGCTCAAGTGAACTGCAGGTCCGGGAGGCGACCTCGTCCACGGGTTTGCATTCTGGAGTAGAGGAACTGGGTATGTGTGCTTGAGGGTTCCACCGAGCAGGTGTGCAGGGGTGTGGGTGCCATTGTGTGTGAGCAGGATGGGAGGCGAGTGCCTGTGGCCCCGGTGTGGGAGAGCGTGGCATCTTGCACCTCAGTGCAGCCGCCTGGCTTCCGGCGAATAACTTGAGTATGGAATGGTGTCTGTCTCTGCATGGGTGCATATGACCCCGCCAGTGACCAGAGTTGCTAATGGTGTCGTGCACGCACTGGTCACCCCTCACGACGCTAGCGCCCCCTTCTGGGCACCCTACTCTGTGTGCCCTTACAGTTCGCTTGTGCAAGAGTGGGGGCCTGGGTCAGGAGCGGGGGCTAAGGAGAAAAATGGTCTGTGGAAGAGCTGAGCCGGGACCCCTGGGACCTTCACGGAGGTGGCCTGGGAGCGCTCAGTTCCCAGGCTCAGGCTTCCAGCTGACGCCTCTGGGCCGCAGCGGCCCCCCATCCCCCACCCCTGCCCCAGGAATGTTCCTGTCCTCTTCAGCCCGCCGTTCCAAGTGCAGGCCCCTGGGGACAGCCACAGCCCCGCCTTCCCTTCCCGGGCGCCCTGGAGGGGGCGAAGCAGGCAGGACGCCTGGGTTCTCTCCTCCTCCCCTCCCAACTCAGGGAGAAATTCCTCTGAGGTCCCCTCAGGCTCTGGGTTCCCAAAATAACCCTGCGGGGGAAGGGAGGCTGAGGAGGGAGGGAAGCGGGCGAGGCGCAGAGCTGAGCTGCGGGGTGCTGCAGGTGCCTCAGGAGAGGGCGCGAGCAGAATGGGGCCTGCGGGGGCCTGGGGCACCAGCTAGCCCCTGGAGTCCTGGCTCGTCCGCATCCCCGTGTATCCCCTCGGCCCTCCGGCGACTCCGAGGGTGGGCCGGAAGCCTCTCGGCTGGTCGGTTTCCCAACTAGCTGGTTGCACCATCCCGGGCCAGACCGTTTAACCCCGGGAGTGGCCGCAGCGGACAACTCCGCCCCTGCCCAGCAGGGGGCGTGCCCGCCCCGCCCCGTTCCTACCCGCGGGGCAGCTTCTCTGGCCCGCGCCTCCGCAGACTCCGGCTGTCTTTCCCGGACAGGGGTTAGGTGGGAACCCGGTGGGAGGCTCGCGGAACGCAGCTTGGGCCCAGCCCACCCGCGCTGGCGGCCATGGCGGGCACCCTGGACCTGGACAAGGGCTGCACGGTGGAGGAGCTGCTCCGCGGCTGCATCGAAGCCTTCGGTGAGTGGCTGGGAGGCGGGTGCCCTGCCTCCCAGAACAGACCCCTGGTCCGGACCCACCCAGCTCCGCATCGTGCAGCCTCTTTAACGAAAGCCTCCTCTTCACCACAGGGCAGGGATGCACGAGCTTCAGACAGATGAAATGTTTCCCTTCCCCAGCCTTCCTGAGCCGGCGGTGATGGGAGGGCCGGCGGTGATGGGAGGGCCGGGGTCCCAGGCTCTGACACGGGAGGGGCTTTATCTGTCTCCCAGGGGATCCGGAGGAACTCGCTATCTCCGGCCTGGGAGCTGTTTCCGGCTGATGGGGGACGGCTTATCTGGTGAAGGGTGCCCCTTCCCCCAGGACTCAGGAAATGACCTCTGGATTCTTGACCCCAGGGAACCCAGGCTCCTTCCGCCCCAGCTGGTTCCCCTCTGGAGGATGGGCTGGCTCAGGCGCTCCCCTCCTCCAGCTCCTCAGGGCAGGCCCTCTCCCTCTCCCACCCTACCTTTCCTTTCTGGTTTGTCTACTGGTTTCGAGCCCTGGGAAAGCAGGAGGTGGGCGAGGTCGGGAGTGTGGCCCGAGGGACTGATGCTGGTGGACTGCGGGGCAGGGTCTAGGGGCTGAGGCTGTGCGACCCAGCGTCAGCCTGCCTCTCTTTATTCGGAATTAGATGACTCCGGGAAGGTGCGGGACCCGCAGCTGGTGCGCATGTTCCTCATGATGCACCCCTGGTACATCCCCTCCTCTCAGCTGGCGGCAAAACTTCTCCATATATATCCTTTGCGGGCCTCGCCAAGGCCGCTGCCGTTGGGGTCCACCAGCGAGCCCCGCTGCCCAGCCCAGGCAGAGAGTAAGCTTTGCCCCTAAACGTAGGCCCTTTCTGTATCCCAGAATCCAGGCTTTGCCGGGCCTCCGAGGGCCTAAGCACCACCCTTGCGCCCTCACCACCCAGGCCCTGCCCCAGACTCTCTCCCCAGCCTAGGCCTTGCCCTCAGCCCCCCTAGAGTCTAAGACCTGTCCAGGTTCCCCCTCTTGCGTCTCCTTTCTCCCAGAGCCTAGGCTCTGCTTTCAGCCTCCCCCAGAACCTAGCCACACCCCCAGCCCCCGTATGACCCCCACAAAGCTCATGCCTCACTCCCAGCATCCTCCCAGAGCACAGCCCCCGCCCCTAGGCCCCGCCCCCAGGCCCTGCCTTTGGAACTCAGTCCCATCCCCTGCCGCACGTTCTAGAGGTTCTAGAGTTAGGCACCGTCCTTGCTTTCCTTAACTCTCCTTCACTTACCAACAATCCCGGAAGGACAACTCCAATTCACTGCAGGTGAAAACGTGCCACTTGGTCAGGTGATTCTTCCCCCTGGGCTCGGGCCCCTCCTCTTGTTTGGTTCTCCCAGGCTTCAGGAGAACCCGAAGATGTGGACAGAGCGCTATTCTAGGAGTTGGGTGGTGTAGGTTTGAAGGGCCTTAGTTTTCTTATCTTCCCAGGGGGGCTGGTTGTCTCAGGGTCTTCTGTAACTTGGAGAAAGAAAGAACTGGGAGAGGGGGAACCACAGTTTCAGACTATTTGCCCCTCTTTGGGGGACCGCAGTGCCAATTAGTTCCTTGGGTAGCCCACTAGGGGATGGTGGGGGAGGGGAGCTGCCTTGGATGACTCTGCCCCTCCGCTAGGTACTGGATCTCAGCTTTCCCAGCGGAGTTTGACTTGAACCCGGAGCTGGCTGAGCAGATCAAGGAGCTGAAGGCTCTGCTAGACCAAGAAGGGAACCGTCGGCACAGCAGCCTGATTGACATCGAGAGTGTGTGCGTGGGGGGAGCTCAGAGGGCTGGGGGGCACTCAGCATCCTACACCATCTGTGCTTAATAAATGTCTGTTGAATTGAATGAGTGAGAGTCATGTCACTCTCTTGCTTAAAAATCTTCCATGGCTCCCTATCGCCTTCATCTGAGCATTAAGGCCCTTGGTAATCTGACATCAGCTTGGCCTTCCTGTCCATCTCCCACAGCCCACTGCCCATCCCCCACACCTCATGCTGCAGCTACGTGGGTCCACTTGCCGTTGTCTGAGTCACTGCATCGTTTCCCACCGTGGTGTCTGCTCATGACATTCCCCTTGCCTCCTCCTCCATGTTACCGAGACTTGGCTCAAGTGTGAAGTCTCTGGGCTCTGAGGATTCGGAGCTCTTCCAGAGCAGAATTTGTTGTTCCCTCCTCTGTTCTCCCATGGCATTTTGTACAGATTCCTGTACAAAGACCTCTGTACATGTGTCATGCTGTTTTGTGATTGTGTGTTTCTGTGTCTGTCTCCCTTAGTAGACTGTGAGCTCCTCGAGGGCAGGAACCGTGTCTTACTCATCTCTGTATACCCAGCGCCTAGCACAGTGCCTGGCACAGAGTACGTTGTCCATAAACATGTGTTGAGTGCATGACGGGGGAGGGAGGTATGGAAGAGTTGCTGGGACTGGGGTCATTAGTGTCTAGAATAGTGCCACGCATTGTGGAGGTCTTCAGTCAGCTTGAGTGGCATGTCTGCGTGAGTGCGGGGCCACGAGGCATGGGACATCTCCAGCAAAGGGCTCACTACCCCTGCTCCCCCAGCCCCACCTACAAGTGGAAGCGGCAGGTGACCCAGCGGAACCCTGTGGGACAGAAAAAGCGCAAGATGTCCCTGTTGTTTGACCACCTGGAGCCCTTGGAGCTGGCGGAGCATCTCACCTACTTGGAGTATCGCTCCTTCTGCAAGATCCTGGTGTGGCCCGAGGGCTTGGGGCCAGGGGTCTGGTGCGGGTTATAAGGGGGTCCCAAGAGGGGTAAGGTCCCTGGGGTAGGCTGGGTCACAGTGTGGGCTTGGGGTTGCAGTGTAACCATCAAAGGACAGCTGGAGGTTGAGGAGTGACCATCCACGAGGGGAGAGGCTGGCAAGGCGCTGAGGCCACTCCCACCCATCCCAGTTCCAGGACTATCACAGTTTCGTGACTCACGGCTGCACAGTGGACAACCCTGTCCTGGAGCGATTCATCTCCCTCTTCAACAGCGTTTCGCAGTGGGTGCAGCTCATGGTCCTCAGCAAGCCCACAGCTCCGCAGCGGGCCCTGGTCATCACACACTTCGTCCTTGTGGCAGAGGTGCTCGCCCTCCCCGTGCCCTCGGCCCCCCCATTTGCCAGTCCGGCTGAGCCCTGCTTTCCACAAACCCACTGGCTCTCTCCAGAAAGGCTGGGCCACGTTCTGGGCCCACTTGGTGACTCACTGCCTCCCCCTCCCCATTTGCCTCCCAGAAGCTGCTGCAGCTGCAGAACTTCAACACGCTGATGGCGGTGGTCGGGGGCCTGAGCCACAGCTCTATCTCCCGCCTCAAGGAGACCCACAGCCACATCAGCCCTGAGACCATCAAGGTGCCTGCGATAGGGGACTGGCCAGTGCTTCCCAGGTCTGGCCTCACTGTGTCCTGCCAGCAGCGCTGGGGGCTGGCACGACTGTCCTCATTTGACAGATAAGAAAACTGAGGCTCGGAGGGGTTAAGTGCTTTTCCCAGGTTGCACAGTAGAAATGGCAGAGTGGGGGCTCACAGGTCTGTCTCACCCCAAAGCTTATACTTTTTCTCCTTTTCTTTTTTAACATATTGGGTAATGTACATATAGAAGAGTATATAAAACATATTAATAGTTTAAAGAAAAATTATAAAGAAAATGCCCGTGTAACCACCACCCAGGGAAAGAAGTAGGAAATCGCCAGCCCCCAAAGCTCCCAGCACCTTAGAGCATAACTCCCACCCACCAGAGGTACCCGAGGGCTGCCTTTTGTGAAGATGACTTTGGCTTTCTTCACAGCTTTACCACTTACCTATGCATCCCAAAACAATGTGGGGTGTTCTTTTTTTTTTTTTGGCCTATTTTTAAATGAATGGAATCATGTCATATGTTATTTTGTATCTTGCTTCTTTTATTTTACATGGTGTGAGATTCTTTTCATTCCATTATGTGGAGCAATTGTTCATTCATTTCATTGCCATATAATATTTTATTGTGAGACTATCCCACTTTATGTTTCTATTCTATTGTTGGACATTTGGGGCTTTTCCAGTTTTTGCTGTTATAGATGGACAATGCAGCTAGGAACATTCTTCTAGGTCATTGCCCTGCGCTGCCTTGCCTCTCTGAGCCTTGGTTTCTTTTTCTGTTAAATGTTGATGAAAACCTGTGCCTAGGTCTAATGGTGTGTTTGGCAGTGGGTGTTGCCTTGAACTCATGACCTATGAACTCTGACCTCCAGGGGCTGAGAGAACTGCTGTTGGGGGAGAGTAAGGGAGGATTTTACTCTTTCATCTATCCCTCACCCTGACTCCTCTTCCTCTACTTCCACATTTCCAGGGCTGAGGTAGGGAGGATGGTTGAGTGGAATGTGTGTGTGACTCTCTGTCTCTCCCCCTCCTCCAGCTCTGGGAAGGTCTGATGGAACTAGTGACGGCCACGGGCAACTATGGCAACTACCGGCGCCGGCTGGCAGCCTGTGTGGGCTTCCGCTTCCCCATCCTGGGTGTGCACCTTAAGGACCTGGTGGCCCTGCAGCTGGCACTACCTGATTGGCTGGACCCTGCCAGGACCCGGCTCAATGGGGCCAAGATGAAGCAGCTCTTTAGCATCCTGGAAGAGCTGGCCATGGTGACCAGCCTGCGGCCACCGGTGCAAGCCAACCCTGACCTGCTGAGCCTGCTTACGGTGAGGGGCTGGGGATAGGCAGGTGGGGGGGTGGGGGTGCAGGCACCAGAGGTTGATAACTCCATCTGGTCCTGGTGACTATGGCCGTGGCCTTGGGTTTGGGGTTCTGGTCAAGGAACTCAGATCTAACCTGAGCTCTAGGGTTTGGAGTGAATGCTGAGACGGGGTCTGATCTTGAGGCTGGCATGTGGATTGTGTGCTGTGTTTGAGGTTGGGCCTGAGTCCTGGATTGAGTTCCTGGCAGTGGGTTGTGTTTAAGGGTTGGGACCAAGCTCTGGATTCTGTGGGCAGGGGTGGTTTCTAAACATGGTCCTGGGCTCTAAGTGAAATTCTGGGCTTGGCCTTGAACTTGGTTTGGGGGTCTAGGATGGGAGTTGGGTTCTGGTTTAGTTATAGATAAGGTTGTAGACATTGGCTGGAACTTAGGTTTTAGGGTTTGGAGTGAGTTGTCTTAGGTGCTTCTGGGCTTTGGACAGGATTGGGGTTGAAATCTGCACTGGATTCTAGGTGAATCTCAGAGCTCGAGGCTGGGTTCTGACCTGGTTTCTTGGCTGAGATCTTGGCAGTGCCTTGTGTTCAAGGTTTGGGGCCAAGCTGTGGTCTGGTCTATGTGCTAGGCCAGCGTGGGGTTGTCAGGGTAAGTTCTAAGCCAGGCTTTGTCCTGAGTCTGGCTTCTGAACTGGGCTCTGGACTCTGGGCCATGGGCTCCTGTGAACATCAGGGGCCAGTGGGTGTGATCAGACCCATGTGTTGCAGGTGTCTCTGGATCAGTATCAGACAGAAGATGAGCTGTACCAGCTGTCCCTGCAGCGGGAGCCGCGCTCCAAGTCCTCGGTGAGGGAGGGACTCCTGCTTCCTCGCTTGGCCCACCTGAGAATCCCAGGATATGAGGACAGGAAGAGCTCTTAGAAGCTGCCTACCTCACCCTTACTTCTTCTTGGACAGAGGCAACCTGGGGGTGGGGAAGTGGCCTTGGGCAGGCCCTCTTCTTCCCTGGGGATTCCCCGCTCTGGTCACCTGGGCCCTGGGCTCCCTCCATTTCTGGCCCTAGCTCAGGCCTGACTCTTCCCACAGCCAACCAGCCCCACAAGCTGCACACCGCCTCCCCGGCCCCCCGTGCTGGAGGAGTGGACCTCAGCTGCTAAGCCCAAGCTGGACCAGGCCCTCGTGGTGGAGCACATCGAGAAGATGGTGGAGGTGAGACTCCTGCAGCCTGTGCAGTGGGGGAAAGGCCAGCGACAGAAGCAGTGGTCAGTAAAGGCTGGCTGGCCAGAGCACTGCCTGGGAGCCAGCACTAGTGCCATGTTCAAGGACCAGTGCTTAGTCCCGGAGGTGCAGGAAACAGCAGGCTGGCTGCATGGGACTGAGGCCCCCGTGGTGGAGTGAGGGAGCCTCTCTGAGACATCCTTCATGACACAGACTGGGACTGTGGAAAGGGATGGGTCCTGACGTTCCTTTGATTCTCCTCCCACCCCCGTATGTCCCTCTGTGTGCCCCAGTCTGTGTTCCGGAACTTTGACGTCGATGGGGATGGCCACATCTCACAGGAAGAGTTCCAGATCATCCGTGGGAACTTCCCTTACCTCAGCGCCTTTGGGGACCTCGACCAGAACCAGTGAGGAGGACTGGGGGACTGGGGGAGAGGGAAGGCAGCCCAGCTCACTTCCCCCAGGCTTCAGTTCCCTCCTGTGCAATAGCAGGCCATCGAACCAGATGATCTTGGCCGGGGAAGCTACCCACACGGGGAGGGCTTCTTGCGTTTTTGGGGAGGTGAGGCTACCAGCTGTGGAGGCACAGTGTTACCTCACTAATTCAGACAGATGGGGGGGCTCTACCTGAATCTTGCTAAGACCATGGCCTGGGGACTGTTGCTACGTAAGTGCTGTTTTATTCGTGGAGCTCACAGCTGGCAAAAAGTGTGGGCAAGTCGAGCTCCTGGGTAGCCTGTTTTAATGAATAGATAAGAAATGCCTGTAATTAGCAGCACCCACTTGCTTATCAACAATTCATATGCTGACAATTTGGAAAAACAGCTGGTTCTCTGAAGTAGGTTAAACATGCCCCCTGCAACCACGTTCATGCCCCATTTTTGCTGAGCAGACGAAACCCCAATCAAAATTTACAGTCCATCCCAGGTCGATTTATTTTGTAATGTTACCTGGATTTCAAGAATCTGTTGTTTTTTATGTCCATGTTACAAAACTCCATGGAGAAAAAAAAAAACAAACCAGCTAGTCAAATAAATTTATAGTGAACAAAGTGCTTAAAGAAAGAAGTGAAAGTTCCCTCCCTTCTCTCCCACCAGTAGAGGTTACCATGATAAACACTGTTAACAGTGTTAACAGTTTGGCAATATGTGTACCCTTCCAGTCTTTTTCCCTATGCATGTGCAAATTGATAGAGATTTTGCGTGTTTGGTGTCTGTTTCACGGACAAACAGGAGTATAGTATGAATCCAGTTCTGCTTGTGGCTTTTGTTGCAGTTGCTTTGTTTTTTCTCCCAGAGTTGATGCAAAGGTATTTGAGTTCCATGTTATTTTCCTGGGTTGGTGGGTGGATTATTTTCCAGGCTACCTTTTAAGTGAGGGTGCAGCCCTTTGAGATTTTGGAGGCCCTGGCTTCATGGAGGGGTCTCAGCCTTAACTCTCGGCCTCATGCAGGCCCCAGGCTGTGCGCCTGGCACTCGGTTGGGTATTAAAACCCAGCAGCACCAAGAGGGAGACCAGCAGCTCCCTCCCAGGATCCGCCCAGCTTACTGCTTGATCATGAAGCCCCCTCATTGTTTCTGGAACTTGGCGGTTTCCATTTCTTTTTTGCAAAATCACCTATACATTTAAAGCAATTTTTGATATATTTTAAACCAGCATCTAGGTATTTGTAGCAGTGGGGTTTTCTTTTTTCTTGTTTTCTTTGCTTTTCTTTTTCCTTTTTAATCACTGTCTTGACAGAACTGCACGCCTTGCTTTTTTTGCTTTTGTGTTTACTTTCCACTTAACACTTTATCACAGACATCTTTCCCTGTGGATTCATGTAGAACTGCCCCATTCTTTAGAACAGCTGCAGAGTATTCCACGGTATGGCTGGACCATCGTTTTCCTAACCGTTCTCCTGCTGATGGACATGTAGACTGTTCTTGTTTTTCACTATTATTATACACTATGCTACTGTGAGCATCCTTTTACTGATACACTCAGGCCAGTATTTCTGTAGGATAAATTTCCTAGAAGTGGGATAATTGGATCAAGAGATATGCACATTCTAAATTAGGAGAGAGGCTGCCAAACTGACCTCAGACAAGGTTATACCCGTTTGCACGCCCGTCAGCAGTGTACAAGTGCCTGCTTCCCAACTTCCTTGCCAACAGTAGACGCTATAAAAAGCTTTGCAATTTTGTCAGTCTCATCGGCAAATGGTATCTTGGTTAAATTTGCATTTCTTTAATACTAATGGGGATAGGATTTTTTATATGTTTATTGGCCACTTACATTTCTTCTGTTAATTGCTTATTCATATTCCTTGTCCATTATTCTACTGGGTTTATTGGTCTTTTTCTCATTGATTTCTAGAATCTCTGTTAATGGATATTAACTCTTTGCTGTTGAATATGTTTGCAAATATTTTCTCCCTGTTTGTCATTTATGTTGTCTTTTTCCATATAAAATTTAAAAACTTTTGTGTGTTTGATATGTCAGTCTTTTCCTTATGGCTTCTTGGATTTGTGTTATGTGTAGAAAGGCCCTCAGCCCCTTAAGATTACAAAATTCATCTCATATCTTTTCAGATGCATTTATGATTTTTATTCTTTACATTAGTGTTCTCAATTCAGTGAGAATTTAGTTTTCATGTACAGTTTGAGGTGGGCATCCAGTTGTCCCAATATGCCATTCATTTGAAGGGCCACCTGGATCTATTATGGGCCCCCAAATACAGTGGGTGGGAGTCCCAAACGAGGGCCAGACCTAGTGGCTGAAGACTCACTACCTGCATGGACACTGTTGTAAGCACTCTACGTGCATTTTCTCATTTAATCCTCACAAAAATCCTATGAGGTATAGGAATTCTCATTATGCCCATTTGTAGATAAGGAAACTGAGGCACAGGGAGATTAACTAGCCACAGGTCATGTGGCAGGGAAGTAGAGCTGGGATTTGAACTGAGGTCTGTGTCCAGAATACATGCTCGGGGAAGAAAAGGGTTCTGCTGGAAGCCCTGGGTTATATGGGGAACCCTAGATTGCAGGTGTCTTTCCAGCTGGATTATGTGAGAGAGGGATGCAGCTTTCCCCGATCTCATCTGGCCCCAGAACTCTCTAGAGAGATCTTAATTCTCAGGGCTCCTGACTGGTGTGCAGAGCACACTTTGGGAACCTGAGGCTGGTGATTCCACAGGAAAGTGCACAGCCCTTTAACTTTGCGCACCAAGTGTGAAGTGAGCAGGGCAGGAATATGATCCCCATTGTTCTGAGAAGGAAACCCAGGGAAAGGGACTTGCCCAAGACCACACACCAGTTGATGGCAGCTACTACATCTGCCAGTGCTTTCTCTTCCCTGCACCAGGAGTCTGAAGTTCAGTGACGACCTTTTATTTGGTAGGGGTTTCCCAGAGGGATGGGCAAGGCCAGTGGTGGGCAGTCCTGGGAGGGCTCGAGCTGAGGCACCCACCCCCACCCCCTTGCAGGGATGGCTGCATCAGCAGGGAGGAGATGGTTTCCTACTTCTTGCGCTCCAGCTCTGTGCTGGGCGGCCGCATGGGCTTCGTACACAACTTCCAGGAGAGCAACTCCTTGCGCCCGGTCGCCTGCCGCCACTGCAAAGCCCTGGTGAGCGCCCCCTACCTGCTCGCCGCCCAAGCCACTCCCTTCCAGCCCTGACTCTGTCCCACCCATGCCCCACCCCTTCTGGCCCCGCCCCTGCCGGAGCCTTCTCAGCCGAGGCAAAACTGGTTAATGCCACCTGCCTCTCCTCTTGCTGTGGTTCTGTCCCTGTCCCCGAGGCAGCTCTAAGATCCCAGTCCTGGCCCTCAAGAAGGGAGAGGGAGAGTCATCACCTCAAATCCCTCCCACCCCAGCACGGCCCCTTCCTCTATTGCAGATCCTGGGCATCTACAAGCAGGGCCTCAAATGCCGAGGTGAGAAAAAATGAATGGCAAGGCTGCTGGGCAGTGCTTTTGGGAGAGTTACTATTAGGGCAGGGATTCTTATTTTGGTGGGGCAATTGCCAAGAAATGAAGTCCCTGGGAACCAGAGAGGCATGCTGATTGATGTGAAAGGGTAGCCTTTAAAGAGGATGTTTATTTTGGTGAAGCAGCTGCTGGGACAGAGAATGTTGGAGAGGGCATAGACTGGCAGTTAGGATGAAGAGAGCGCTTTGGAAGGAGATTCTTATTTTGATGGGGCGGCTACTCGGGTGCAAAAGAACCTGGGGAGAGGTGCTGGCCTGCCTGAAAGGATGGAGCGTATTCTGACCCATGGCCCTGGCTGGGCTCCCCATTTGCCCTCCCCTAGCCTGTGGTGTGAACTGCCACAAGCAGTGCAAGGACCGCCTGTCAGTGGAGTGCCGGCGCCGGGCCCAGAGTGTGAGTCTGGAGGGGTCTGCACCCTCACCCTCACCCACACACACCCACCATCATCATCGCGCCTTCAGCTTCTCCCTGCCCCGCCCTGGCAGGCGAGGCTCCCGGCCTCCAGGTAAGAGGGAGTCTCGTTTGCACAGGCCTGGGAAGGGAGGGATCCAGGGCCACTGTGGCAAAGTATTAACTGATGCAGGATGCAAACCATTCCAGAGTTCATAATTTTCTTATTCTTATGGGACAATAAGAAAGTGTTGGACAGGTAAGGGTGCCAGAAGGTGGCCAGGGAGCCCTTGACTTTCTCAGGCTGAGGAGGAGAGACCCTAATTTATAAAGATGTCTAAAAGTGTAAGAAGCCTTAAGATTCCAGGCACACTCTTATTTTGTTAGAGGGATTGACAAAGGATCGGAGAAGGTGTTATGTGAGCCACTTGCCTGCATTTCCCTTTTTGGCTGCTCTAGAGGCTGTTCTGAGAAAAGTCCCAGCCCTAATAATCTCCTGGTGGCTCTCTTGGGTTCTGTGGTGGTTTTAGGTCAGTTTGCTGAGTGACAATTGGCCAAATGATTATTTTGCTGAGAACAGTCTGAGCAACTATGTTAAACTGGGGTTTAAGGCAGTTGACCACAACCATTTGGCTTGGTATAAGTCCTAAAAAAATAGAGGCAGACACAGGGCAAAGTCCTCAAAAATAGAAGAGATGAAACCATTTGCATCGAGCCTTCCAGAAGTGCGGGGGGTCTAAGATGTGAAGTACACGCAGCAAACTGCACTGGCAAATCTGTGGCTGCGAAAAAGCTGCAGCAAAATGAAAACTTAGAAAAAGAGCCTCAGATATTGGGCCATTAGGTCATTCAGGGAATTGATTTTTGGTGGATGGGTCTGCTTCTGGGATGGGGCGGGTGCCTCTTGTGAGGGTGGAAGGGTTGCCGAGGTCACAGGGACCCCGGAATGGGTTCTCCCTCCCAGCAGAGATCCGTGAGGAGGAGGTGCAGACGGTGGAAGATGGGGTGTTCGACATCCACTTATAATCGATGGTGAGTCCTCCCACAGCCAGCCGGAGCCTCCCCACTTAGGGCTGGAGCTGGGGTGGAGGGTATTAGGGAAATGGTGCTCTGTCCAAATGGCACAGGCCAGGTGGGGGAGGGACTTCCTCACAACCTCTGTTTTTCTTTTCCCAGCTGTGACTGGATCAAGGACTCATTCCTGCCTTGGAGAAAACACTTGGACCAGAGCAGGGAGCCTGGGGGTGCTGGGGCAGGAGGCTGGGGCTGGGGGAGGGCATGAGGGTGGCATGCGGCTAAGGACAGGGCCTGGGCTGGTGTCCCTAAGGTTGTACAGACTCTTGTGAATATTTGTATTTTCCAGATGGAATAAAAAGGCCCATGTAATTAACCTGGATCATCAGAGCCTAGAATCCTGGGGGGCTGTGTTACAAGAACTACAATCTTAGGATCTAGAGCTTTGTAGCTGGAGAAACTTGGGAGGTCTGGAATCTCATGTGTCTGGAATCTTGGGGGATAGAACTTTAGAACCGGAAAACCTTGGAACATAAGAATCTTGAAGAGTCCAGAATCTTGGGGATCTAAAACTTGAAACTAGAGTGTCTTTGCACCCCAGAATTGCTGGGCCCAGTGGTCATGTATAACTTTCAGCCTTCAGCCCACAGACAAAATTCGTTTGCTTGACAGGTGGCCTGTCAGCTCCAGCTTGGACACCTCTGGCAATGGGGTGCCGGAGTCCTGGGAGGGAGGGGGCAGCCCAGAGTGCTGGCTGCGGGGGAAGGAAGGGAGGGAGAGAGGGACTGGGCAGTCATAGGCCCCTGCTGGGCTCGTGCCTCAGGATGGGGGCTGCAGTCCTTGGCCTTGCAGCCTCCCAGCGGCCTGGTACTGCTGCCAGCCGGAAGGACAGTGACTTCCAGAGGAAATGCATATTGATTCTGCTCTCAGCCTCCGGCAGCCTCTCCCAACCCAGCTCTTCCCTCCCGAGCTTGCAGTACAGAGGTTTTGGGGGTCACCGCTACCTGAAGAAGGCTGAGGCCACTTCTAAAGCTGGTCTGGGAGTTTCCTAAAGCTTCTGAAGCTGGGCCAGGCTGCCTCTGGGGTCAGGAGGCTCCAGACAGCATCCCTGAGAATGCAAGCTACCTCCCCAGCCCTCCAAACTGGGGGTGTCTTACAGCAGCTGTGGGATTGTCTTGGGGATGGAGACTTGAGCACCCCCAAGTCCAAAGCACAATATCTGCGGACATGGCAATGGCCTCAGCTCCCCTGTCAATGCCCCCACGCCCCTCCAGGGTCCCCCCACCTCAGGTCCACTTCCATCTTTGAGATCCCACTCCCCCTGGCCTAGTCCTTATTTTGCATTGGCCCCTTCTCCCTTCCAACAGCTCAGGCCTGCCCCCCGTTGGGCACCCCCCAGCCCTGTCCCCTGTTGAGTGTCCCCTCTGCCCCTCCTTCTGTCCTCAGCCCCCTCCAGCCCTTCCCCCTCTTGAGGCTGTAATATCCGTTTCACGATTTGGGGGCTGAGTTGCTATAACAACAGACAGCGATTGTGTTGTGAAGAGCAGCTCGCTCCTGCGCCACCCGCCTCCTGCACTGCCTCCATCCCTGCAGCCTGGTCGGCTCCCCTTCCCACCACTCCCCAGCTCCAGCCTGGACTCTTCCCTGTGTGTGTGTGTGTGTGCATGCATGTGTGCCCTGGTCTACCCCAACCGGGATGTGATGTGTGCCTGTCTTTTCATGGTTGCATATGTCTGAGCTTCACATTCGTGTGTGTGTGCACGTGTGCATGTGTGTGTATGGACATGCATGCTGTATTCACTGCATTTTCTCTCCCCTGTGTGTCCCCACTGGCCTGTGTGTATGGGAGAAGGGCGTGTGCTCAGCATATCACTCAAGTGTCCACATTGGGTGGGTGCCTATATGTGTATGTGGGGTGTGTCTTGAAGTGGTGGGTCCCAACTGCGTGGAGGACCTTGTGGAGAGGAGCAGGGAGGTGCAGCAGCTGCCAGGTGACCTTTGCTGCCCTTGATGGGCAAAGCTAAGGATGAGGACAGGAGACAAGTACTCACTCTTACCTCCCTCCCTGCCCAGGCTTATCTATAAGGGTCTGAGAATTAATCTGAGCCACTGCCCCTCTCTGTCCATCTATGCCCTGGTGCCTGGGTGGACAGGTGTGTGTGAGAGAGATTATGTGTGAGTCTGAGGAAGCCGAAGGAAGAGGAGCAGTGGGGAATGGGCGGGGCATTGGGCTGTGGGGTGAGAGAGGCGATTTTGCATCCATAGGCCCTGACTCAGCAGTTCCCATTCTCTGGCTCCTTCAGTGGCCTTGGTGGGGATGACCTGAGGGTCTTCAAGGTCAGAGTGGGCCCTAAGTCTGGGACCTGGCTCAGGGATTGCCCTTCCCAACCCCTAGGAAACAGCCCTTCCTGGGTCCCCCTCCCAGGCTGGGGAGGGAGGTCCCTCTGGTGGTTGTTGTCTGCAGTCATCCATTCAGTAATTGACCACTCTGTGCAAACTTCTTCAGGGGAGAGGATGACCCCTTGGGCAGGTCCCCTGTGTGCACCTGTTCCCTGGTCTTATGTTTGTTTCTGAGCGTGTAGGTACCTCTGTGCACAAGTGTGTGTGTGTTCTTGGGCAAATATGTGCCTCCTGTGGGTGTCTTACCATGGTGGGGCATTTCTGCCAGTGTCCCTGTGTATCTCTTTGGGAGTGCCTCCTGTTCACAGATAGTGTACGTGGCTGTGTCCCCATGTGCATGCATTAATGGTTGAATATGCGTGTTCTTGCCTGTTGCCTCTGGCTAAGGAAGTGCCAACTGCCACCAGCTGTGCAGATCACAGACCCCGCAACAGAAATTAGGGTCCTGGAGTGAGCTGGCAGAGTAGTCTGGTGTTACACACACACACACACACACACACTGCCTCACTCAGAAGTCCAGTGTCCAACTTTGTGGTACACACAGTAGGTGCCAGGTCCACCTTTTATTGGCTGAGTGAAGAGGTGTCTCCCTCTGGGCACACTCATACACATGCACAGTGATGCAGACGCCCCTACAGGTAAGACCTACACCCCAGTACCACACTAACTCTGAAACTCATGGGTGGGGGGAGGAGAGCAGAGAAGGGGGCTGCTGCCAGTTTCCCTCAGTGACCAGGCATGTGAAGCCGCAATCCTGCCCCCAAACCTACTCCCACCCCAGGTCAGGGCTTCAGGCAGGACTGGGAAACCCCAAACTCCTAGGTCTACCTTGACCGCTTCACTCCTTTTCCCTCCCTCCCCGCCTCTGTGCTTACCCCAGCAAAGCCCCCCCATCCTCAGTTCTGGGGGTTGCAAGCTAGGGGGGGCTCAGGCGGTGGGAGGCTACCGGCTGGAAAAAGCCCCCTGGCAGGCAGCCGTGGACCGGGTCCCCCTTCCTTAAGCTCCTCGCAGCCCCGGCCCGCCCCAGGGCGTAGCCAGCAGAGGGCGCTGCGGCGCCAGCCCCGCGCCAGTCCTGCTCCCGCGGTGCCCCAAGTCCGGGTCCACAGCCTCTCATTCCGCTCGTCCCAGCCCTGGGCGCTGCCACACAGAGCCGCCGTCCGGGGGGTGGGTGCGGGACCCAAGGGCCCAACCCAGAGGGCGAGGGGCTAGGGAGCCTGAGTTCCCGGAAAAGACCTTGAGGCTGGGTTGGGGGTCGGCCTGGTTGGGGGCCCGAGCGCCCGGGCTAGGGACTGGAGAGGCGGGGAAGAGCCCGAGAGCCGCGAGGCCGGGACGCCAGGGTCCCTCGCGGGGGAGGGAGGTGGGCCTGTGGAGCCGCGGGACTGGCGGCTTCTGCGCCTTCCCATTGGCTGCGCCGCTCGTCCGTTAGCGCAGCGCGGCCCAATGCGCACGTCTGGGGGGCGGGCCCTGGTGCTGGTGCTGCCGTCAGTCGGTGTTGCAGGGATGCGGCGGCGGGAGCAGCCGCCCTGACTCGCGGAGCAACCTCCTCGGAGAGGCACCGCGGCGGGGCCGGCGGGCGGGCGGGGACGCGGCGGGGAGCGGGAGAGGCGCGAGGCGGCGGATACTGCTGGTCCTGGCTCTGCCACCCGCCGGAGACGGGGCGGCCCTTAGCTGTGATCCCCACCCTCCAGCTCCTGGCGCCCCCAGACCCAGGTACAGGAGGGGGGGCTGCGGCGGAGACAGGCGGGGGGTGGGAGCCGAATCGGGTGAGGGGAGCGGATCGGAGGGGGCGGGGGGGGCAGGAAGGATGAATGGGGGGCGGGGGCGCCGCGCTGAGAGGGCTGGCTGGGTGACAGCAGGGAGGGGAAGCCGCTGGTGGGGGCTTTGGGGGTCGGAGGCTCTCCGTGGAAGGGGCACTGGCCCTGAGCTGGGGCGAATGGAGGGGGTGGGAGGGGAGGGTCATTGGGGGAAGGGATGGGGAGGGAAGGAGAGGCGTTCAGAGGGCTAAAGAGGGGGTCCCTGTCTGGGCTGGAAGCAGTGCTGGGCCAGAGGGGCTGTTGTGCCGTGGAGGGTCTAAAGGGGAGAAACCAGCGAGAACTGAGCTTCGTGGGAGGAGGAGGAGAGGGGGCCGGAGAGGAGAGAGGAGAGAAGTGGAGAGGGAAGGAGCAGGGCCAGACCAAGGGCTTCCTTCTGGGGGCACCCACTGAGGACCAGGCTTTCCTGGGGATGGGAGCCAAGGGGAGAGGAGGTTACTGGGAGGGAGCAAAGGGGAAGGTGCCAGGGTGCTGAGGCAGAGATGGTCTGTGCTGGTGGAGAGATGGGGGTCTGAGGGAGAGGAGCGGAAGCTTGCGGGGGAAGGCTGGGGGTGATGAGAGAGGGAGACTGGGAAATCAGTAGGAGGGGGCTTGTGCTGGGGTGGGAATGCGCTGGGGGCGGCGACAAGGTTCTGGTCAGAGAGTGCTGCAGGGGGAGAGAGCTGTAGGGCCCTGGGCTTGGTCCCCCACCCCTAAAGAGGAGGGGACCATTTCTGATGCTCCAGCCGCGCCCCCCCCCCCAGCTGAAGCAGCAGCAGTCTGCCCTGGGTTCTTTGGGCTGGGGTATGAGCCCTTGAACCCTTGATGGGCTCTTGGGGACAAAATTGGCTTTGGGGGGCTGTTGTCTCCTTTATTCTCACCCCAAGTCTGAGTACTGGGAGAGGGCATTTGGTGCCTCACTGAACCAGCAAGGGCTGGAAGGGGGCTGTTTCTTGGTGCCTGGAGGTGAAGGGGGAGGCTGCCCAGACCTGGAGTAATGGAATAAATCTTAGGGCTGAGTCGTGGGTCTCCAGTCCTTTTGACTACCTTGGGGGCTTCCGTACACCCTCATTTTTGTATGTGTTGTGGGGTGGGTGGGCTTCTCTCCCCTCTCTCATTCATTCCTGCCCCTCCTTCTAGTCTTCCTTCCTAGTCTCTGGGTATTCCTTTTGGGGGAGGGTGGACTTTAGGGTTTTACATTCTCTGTCTTTTGCCAGAGAAGGAGAAAGAGAGAAGGGGAAAGGAAGGAAGAAAGAGATGAAGGAGGTCTGCTGGTCTGTTAACTGTGAGGCCTTCCGTTTTGTGGGTGCTTCAGCCGCTCAGGTCCCTAATTCCTCCTGCTGCCAGGCATGGCTCTAGGGATGCTGGCATCCAAGGTGTGGCTGGAGAGAAGGGTCTGGCTGGGGAGCTCTTCATTCCTGCTAGAGCAAGTGTTTTCAGACCTGTCTTAGATCCACAGGGGTGGGCGGGACTGGCCGACAGGCCATGGCTGCTGGGGAGTTCTCTCGAGGAGCCTGGGCCTCCCCTAGCGTCTTGGCCTGGGCTGAGTCCTTATGACAAGTGATTCCCAAGAGGAGGGGGCTGGGTTCCAGAGGGGCTGGGCACCTGGCTTCCCTGCCTCACTCTCAGTCTCTACCCAGGCCTGGCTGCTCCCTCCCGCCTGCCCTTGTCAGTGACACAGACACCCTGACACTGATACACATGCTCGGTGGCACCCACCCAGACACACACCTACACTAGCACACACACCTGCGTACACAATACACCTCCCAGCAGCATACCACCCACATTCCCCGCCACCTCGATGCCTGCCTCAGAGACCTCCCCCACACACCCTGCTGTCATGTGCACGACACGCACAAGGCCCTTACATGCCCCCAGAGCCTCCAGCACAGCACCACCAGCCCTCACCCTCAGACATACACAGTCCCCATCCAACCATTCACCTCTGCAGGCTCCCAGCCATCTCAGGCACACCTGTGCTCCTGCTGCACACGCCTTCACTCCCTGGGACACACCCTCCCCTCCTAGATGCACCATCACTCCCAGGTATACACACCCACACATGCACACCCTCCCAGACACACCAGCCTCCTGCCCCCCAATAAGCACAAGATTAAGTGCCACGTGCTTGTCTGGGTCCTAAGCACTTTGCCCTGGGCCTTTGTATGTGTTCACGTGTGTGTGCACACAGGTGCACACATGCATGCACACACACCCTTTATGTCTTGGCTCACCCCAAGTCTCTCTCCCCCTTACACTCTCCCTGTTACTCTTTCTCTTATCTTTGTACCCTCAGAAAGCCCCCAAGCCCTAGGCTCTGCCACCCGTCCTGACCACAACCGCCATCCCTCCCAGTGGAGCCTAGCACTCAGCCATACCTGGCCTTCCTCTGAGCTGCCCCACCCGCCATTTCTTGGCACCCCACCCCCAGCATTAATCCTCACACTTGGGGGGCCCTACACCTGCCTTTGCTCTGGAGACACACTGTCCATTCAGTCTCAGCTCGTGGGCCCAGCCCCCACAGGGATGCCCCGATTGTGTGTCCTCACGCGCCACCCACCCTGTTGCTCCATCTGTCGCAGCAGCTCTCCCACCCCAGCCCCTTCCACACTGACAGGCCTGTGGGCTTTCCCAGGCTCATTCAACAAATGATCCTGCGCACACCTTCCGGCGTGTGCATGGCACCTGTTGTCGTTTACAAGGCTGTTTAGCACAGTAGGGTGAGGGGGCGGCTGCATGGACTCAGCTCTACTCCTCAGCGAGCCTCAGTTTCCTCACCTGTAAAATGGGATCCTTACACCGACCTCACAGGGATGTTGGGAAGAGGAGATGAGATGAGTATGATGGCAATAATAGTAGTAACAACTGTATTTATTGTGCACCTACTGTGTGCCTGGCTCCGTGCTAAGCACTCTGTGACTTTTTCTTCATTGGATGTATTTCTCAGGCACATGGAAGGCCCTACTAAATGGCAGCTATTTTTGTCATCATTATCATAACCTTCCCTGCTCACACACACACACACACACCTGTCACGGTACCTTTCAGAACATTCCAGGCACCTTGTGCTTACTCACAAGGCCGCCCCTGGAAACCATCTGTCCGCTCTGCATCACTAGGCCACACCCACCCAGGTTGGTGTGCCCCAGCTGTGCAAAACATAGGGACACTTGGAGCTCATCTCTCCCACCGCCTTCCCCCATGGTCCCACGTGCTCTGGCCCCCACTCCACCGAGTTGCTCCATTGTACCTCTGCCCCAGGCAGCCCATTTCCCCAGCCCCACACACCTGGCAGCATTCAGTGTTCTCATCCTGCACACCTGGAGCTGTCCCCCCTTGTGCCCAGCCCTCTTCACACTTCTCTCCATGTGCCCAGAGACCTGCTCAGGGGACCCACAGACATGCCCACTCACTCCCAGCCCACCTGTCTTTGGACCTATTCACTTGTTCTTCTACCTTCCAAGGCCGAGTGGAGGGCATGAGGGCTGGGAGTTATACAGAACCAAATCTGAGTCCCAGCCCTGCCACCTATGAGCTGTGTGACCTGGGGTGGGCCCCTTTTCCCTCTGCGTGTCAGTTTCCTCATGTGTAAGAGAGGCAATGATAATACCTGCCTTGCTTACTTCTCTCACCAGACACTGGTGGGAATCAAAGGAAACCCTATACACATATAGTTTTGCAAACTATAAAAGGCTGAGGAGTCTTAAAATCATCATTAATATGGCACACACTTTTTCACACATAATGCTAGGCACTGTACTAAGTGCTTTACATATATTAATTCTAATTTTGACAACATTATTATCTCTATTTTAAACATTAAAAAACTGAAGCACAGAGAGGCTAAGTAATTTGCCAGAGGTCACACAGCTAGGCAGGGGTAGAGCTAGTATTTGAACCCAGGTTCCAGAGCCAGTGCCTTAACCACTGCACTAACTTTTTTTGCCCACTGCTGAGGTTGTGACTGGGTGTGTACCTGCTGGGGGGTCTTCCCTTGTTTCTGTCAGGTCATCAGAGCTCACAGGAATGGGCAGGAAGGCAAAGTAGGAACTGTTTGCAGTCTGCCAATCCTGCCTGGTGTTTTAAGGGGACAGGAGACTCTCCAAAAACATTCTGCATCTGAAAGGGACCTGATGGGTCAAGCAGTCTGGTGTCCCCCTCCCATATGATTCAAGAGCCCCCTCCTGAGCATCTCCGAGCAGTAGTCATCCTGCTTCAGCTCGCACACCTCCACAGACGGGGAACTCACCACCCCCTGAGGCAGCCTACTCCACTGTTGGAGGCTCTGGATTGCCAGCAAGTTTCTCTTTAGCTTGAGCCAAAATATCCCTGCCCCCCCCCGCCGTAACACGCACTTCTCCCACCTGTCCACGTGCTGCCTTCTGGGGCCACCAGAATGTGTGTAAACCCAGCTCTTCCTCCCTGGTGCCTGGGGGAGGCCCCTGCTGTCTCACTCCCAGCTGGCATGAGAGGATGCTGGCGTGAGGAGAGGAGAGCCAGGGGGAGGCTGGCATTCCCATAGCGGGAGGTGTGCGTGTGTGTTTGTGTTGGCATGGCCAGAGAGGGGGCTGTGCGGATGCTGGGAGAGGTCCTGGTCCTGGCCATGGGCTCCGCCAGGCGAGGCACAGACTTCCTCACCCCAGAATTTGCACCCATTTGCTCACTTTTTACTAGTGGAGTCAGGGCTGAGGACTTTGGTCTGGCAGGCCCAGGTCTGGATCAGTGGGTACAGTGGGAAGCATCTAGAATGGAAGGCCAGTGACTTTGGTTCTAGTCTTGCTTTTCTGTGTGATCCCAGCTCAGCCACTGCCACTCTCTGGGACTCAGTTTCCATCTCAGGGAAAAGTGAGAGAGATGAACTCCATGAGCTCTGAGGCCTCTTTCTCTCAGCCCCAGGGCGGGCTCAGAGTCTGGGGCGCCTGTAGAGGGTGGTGTCCCCTGTGAAGGCCAGCTCAGAGGAGGGTGGGCTCTGAGCCCCAGACACGGCCCTGTGGCCTGGGGACAGTACAGGGTAGAAGAAAGGCCATAGACTTTGCAGCCAGCAGACCCACACCTGCACTGTGACATCAGGCAAGTGAATACATGGTTCCAAGCTAAGTTTCCTCGTCTGAAAGCCTGAGTGACAAAAGAACTTCCTAGAACCTGGAGGATTAAATAAGACAGGGCACATGGGGGACAACTCCCACCTAATGCAGAATTTGGAGCCCAAAAGTTGCAGCCCAGAGGCTCCAGTGGCCCTGCCCTGGCTGTGGGGGGATGAGGAGGAGGCTGTCTGGCTTCGGAGGACCCAGCAAGAGTTAGTGGGACAGAGTAGAGCTGGGGAGAGAGTAGGCAGGGGTCCTGAGGGTAGCCTAGTCACCCTAAGCCCCACCCCCTCCAGCTTCGGTTACCAGTGGCCTGAGGCTGCAGGGTCCATCTGTGGGCAGGGGACACTAGGGAGCTGACTGGGTACAGAATCCCGGGATGACTGGGGAGGTCAGCTCTCCAGAGCTGTGGTGGCCCCAGGCCAGCAGTGTGCACTGCACGGTGACTAGTGAGCACACAGGTACCCCGGGGCTGCTTTCGCCAACGTCCCTGCACTGGCAGTGGGCACTGGAGAAGGAGAGTGGATCTTGGAAGACAGTGCCTAAACGCTGTGGGTGCAGGGGGGCTTCCACTGCACTGCATGAGCCCAGGGGAGGGGCCGTTTCCTAGCACAACTCCAGGGGACACCGTTTACTTGATGTAGTTGTGGGAGGCAATGGGCCAGGCCCCTGGGGAGGAGAGCGCTGGGATAAGGGCTGCTGCTGAGGCCAGAGAGTGGAGTACCAGGGGCCGAGGGAGGATGGGGCACCCTAGGTCAGCAGGGACACTCTGTGTCCTGGGAGAAAGGTGGGCTGGAGGCTAGGTCAGCAGAAGCCTGGCCTGCGGTGGGGAGGCTGGAGGAAGGGGAAGGTGCGCGGGGAAGAGCAGCACCGTTCCTGGGCATGGGGAGAGGGGGTGGGGTGGAAAGGACCCAGGTGTCCGCTTAGCTCACACTCCTCTTGGGGATATATCTGCCTCAGAAGCCCAAAGCTGCCCCAAGGGTCTCTAGGTCCCCAGGGAGAGGATTCAGGGAGGGCTGGGGCGTCCTCCTGGTCAGCCCTGCAGCCCCTGTGCCCCTGGCACCGAGCCAGGCCAGCCTGAGCTGCAGAGCTGCGGGCTGTGGGGAGAATGAGTAATGAGCCTTGAGGGGCCGGGACCGACCCTGCCCTCCCCTCCCTGGAGGCGCCTACATAAGCCCATCCTCTGCCCCATAGCGGCTCACAGACACATGCCTCCCTCCTCACACAGCACGGTCACCTCCTCCTGGACTTTCACTTGCTTCGCAACAACCCCACCCCCCCAGGTAACATTCCCTCTGGCTCTTAGGACCCAGGGCCTGTCTCCCAGGCTCTGTCTGCCTCCCCACCATCCCTCGCTGTCCTCCTCCAACTCTCTGAATGGAGGGCGACCCTTCCCTAGAGGGTGGGGGATGTGGGCATGGCAGGGGAACTGGGTTGGGAGTGGGGCAGGGGATAGAAATCCCCCCTCTCCCGGGCTTGGGGGTGAGTGGACAGCAGCACGGAATCCTATTCCTTCCGCCAGCGGAAATCGATAGCTAATTAATTCCCTCCCCAAAATAGTGTCCGGAGGTGGGGGTGGAGGCTAGGCTAGGCCAGACTGAGACCCAGACCCCAGCAGGGAGGGAGGAAGGATGGTCACTTCTGGCCACAGGGCTGTGCCTCTGCTGGGGTCTCTGGCTACTCTTTCTGGAAAAGTGGGGGTGCTTTGGCCTTTTCCTCCCCGACGAGTGAGGGACCCCCTCCTCTGCCCAGGGCTGGGGCGGGGGTGCGTGTGTGTGGGGTGAGGGCGTCAATCAGGCTGGAAGCAGGTGCTGCATTTAATTTGATTGGCTAATTAGCCCGCGCATGTTAATTATCTCCATTACCCAATGAGGAGAGGCAGTGGCAAAGCTATATATAACCTCCACAGTGTTTGTAGAGAGTGGGGGCTGCTTGCCTAGATCTCCTCCCCTCTGCCTGGGAAGGGGCAGCCCTTGGAGAGGCACTGGGGCAGGACACTTGGGTCCCCCTTGGAGCCTGTAGGATTGGGAGGGCAGCTGTCAGAAGGAGCTGGGCTGTTTTGGTCTCTTGGACATGGCTCCCCACACACTCCCTATGGCTTTCTGAGGCCCTCTCTGTCCCATCTGCCTCTGTACATGCGCCACTCTCGGCTCACCCTCCATTATGGTTTTTAGGGGGGCCCCAACTTCCTCCCACATAGCTCTTTGGCTCCTCACTGCACCCCTGCAAACTTCCCCTCCCCAAGTCAGCCCTCTCCTCTTCTTTTGGCTGTCACCTCTGGGCTACACCTGTGGCTATCCTGTCCTTGTTTCTTTCCTGGGGATGCTGGCTGGAGTGGAACAGACTTGGATCTGAGTCCCAGTTCCCCGCTGATTGGCCGTGTGACCTTGGGAAAGTCCTGGACTTCTTACGTGGGTTTTCCTGGTGATTAATGGGAATAATGGGACTTCTCCGAATGATTAAGTAAAATGACATTTGTAAAAATGCCCAGCATCCAGGGCCTTGACAAATGCTGTTTGAATTGGGAATTTAATTTTCTCTATCTTCTTTTTCTTTTCTGCCCACCAGGCCACCTTCCTCCTCCATCACTCTTCCATCTCTGTCACTTTTCATGTGCTTCCTCTCTCCTTCCTCTTTCTCTCTCCCCCTCCTTCAATCTTTCCTTGTGTCTTCCTAAACTCTGGCCCCTCCCTGCTTCTCTCCTAGGCTTCTCCCCACCTCTTTCCCTCCCTCCCTCCCCAAAATAAAATCAATGCAATATTCAGGAGGGTTGTTGGATATAAATAATTACGACTCAGAGTTTAACGAGATGCAAATTCCCCTCCCTGGCGTGGGGTATAAATTGCTCTCTGACAGCCCGTTACAAGGGTAATCATTTCAGAAAGGCAATTTTATGCAAATTAGCCTGCCTGCCTCCTGGTGGCTCCCCCAGTCTTGGGTGGGGGTGGCAGGAGGAACTGAGGGGTGAAGAGAACCTGGGTAGTGGGGCCAGTCCTGAGGCTGAGGACCAGGAGTTGGTGGTTGAGGGTGACAGACATTTAGCTTTGGGAAGGACCTGGGCTGGTGAGCGGAAAGGTTGGGGCTTAGGAAGGGGTGAGTATGGGTTGGGGGGAATTGGAGACACACAATCAGATGCCTGTGTCCTTGTATGGATGGAGAGGGCTTGGGGCCTGGATACCCGGGTCTTGGCTAGCTTCTCTCCCTTGCCCCCTTCCCTGCCTGGTTACCCTGTGATGCCATTGACGAATTGGCATTTAATTAATCCCAATGAATTATTTAGCAACTTCATTATCCAGCATCAAGAGCTGATGAAAAAGAAGAGCGGTGGCTGGAGCTGGGAGCCAGGCACAGAGGTTGGGCAGCTTAGAGAAGGAGCTGGGGTCACCAGCTGGAGAAGAGTTCCTAGGCCGAGCCCCAGGAGCTGGCCTTGGTCCTCACACCTGGGTCCTTTGAGAGGGTGAGGGTGAGGACACTTGGGTTGTTGGCTCCTATTGGACTCTAACGTGTCACCTCCCCACCTGTCCACCTCTGAAACCAATAATGCCCCCCACAGTGAGTGTCATCTCTCCCCAAAAAGGCCCCCAGTACTCCGTCCATGGTGCTGTCTGGACCCTCTTCAGGTCAGGGCCAGCTCCTCAAGTCCAAAACGGAAACAAAAGGGACACCTAGGGCCCTCCTCCTCTAAGCCCCTCATTAACCCTTTCCTTTCTGTTTTCCCCGCAGGCATCCCTCCCCCATCTTCCGTCCGAGCTCGCAGCGGGGGAGGGGCGCCGCCGCCGCCGCCGCCCAAGGAAAGCCCGCACGTGGGCCTCTACGCGCCTTGCCCCGTGGCCGGGCCCATGGCACTGTGAGCCGGCGAGGTAGCCCCGCTCGGCGCGGGGGGCGCCCGGCCCCCTCCCCGCCCCATGCGCCCGCGGCTCTGAGGCCTGAGCGGGGCCGGGGGCCGGGCGGGGCCGGGGCCGCCGGAGGCATGGCGCCCGGGAGTCGGTGGCGGCCGCCACCGCCGCTGCTGCTGCTGTTGCTGCTGCTGGCGCTGGTGGCGGGCGCGGACGGCCTGGAGTTCGGTGGCGGCCCCGGGCAGTGGGCTCGCTACGCGCGCTGGGCGGGCGCGGCGAGCAGCGGGGAGCTCAGCTTCAGCCTGCGCACCAACGCCACGCGCGCGCTGCTGCTCTACCTGGACGACGGCGGAGACTGCGACTTCCTGGAGCTGCTGCTGGTGGACGGGCGCCTGCGGCTGCGCTTCACGCTCTCGTGCGCCGAGCCGGCCACGCTGCAGCTGGACACGCCGGTGGCCGACGACCGCTGGCACATGGTGCTGCTGACCCGCGACGCGCGCCGCACGGCGCTGGCGGTGGACGGCGAGGCGCGCGCCGCCGAGGTGCGCTCCAAGCGGCGCGAGATGCAGGTGGCCAGCGACCTGTTCGTGGGCGGCATCCCGCCCGACGTGCGTCTCTCCGCGCTCACGCTCAGCACAGTCAAGTACGAACCGCCCTTCCGCGGCCTCCTGGCCAACCTGAAGTTGGGCGAGCGGCCCCCCGCGCTGCTGGGCAGCCAGGGCCTGCGCGGCGCTGCCGCCGACCCGCTGTGCTCGCCCGCGCGCAACCCCTGCGCCAACGGCGGCCTCTGCACCGTGCTGGCCCCCGGCGAGGTGGGCTGCGACTGCAGCCACACGGGCTTCGGCGGCAAGTTCTGCAGCGAAGGTGAGCCCCGGGCGCCGTCGGGAGTGAGGGGCGGAGCTTGGGGGGCGCCAGACACCGCAGGCTCGGGCGCGAAGGCGTGAGAGAGCGTGTGCGGCACGCGAGGGTTGCGGGAACGTGTCCCCGGGAGGGCGCGCGAGGACGAGTGTGTGGGTGACGGAGAGAGGCGTGAAGTTAACTAGTGGGCAGGGCGAGCGGGCGGGGCCAATATGGGCGTGGCCAGCGTGAGTCCTGTGGCGCCCCCTGGGTAGCCTGTGTCCTCAGGTTCTGAAGGGGCTGGTGAGGTCCTGTGGGGCGCTGGGGCAGGGACTGTGAGGCGCTGGTGACTGCTTGTGGGTGGGGTTTATGTGGGCGGGGACTATGGGAGGCAGTGGGTGGGGCCTTGTGGGTGGAGACTGTGGGGTCCCTGAAGGAGGCAGTGGGTGGGTCCTGTGCGGGGGGCGGGGCCTTGTGTGAGGCCGTAAAAGATTGAGAGTGAGGCCTGTGTGGGCGGGGCCCGTGTGGGCGGGGCCTATGGGAGACAGTGGGTGGGGCCTTACAGCGGGGCCAGTGTGGGCACGAGAAGGCTTGGGGCGGGTCTGTGTGGGCGGGACCTGCGAGGACCGGCCTGTGAGAGGCCGCGAGCGCGGCCGTGAGGGGCCGGGCGTGGTCCACCGTGGGCTGCAGTCTGTGACTGTCCGCGGGTGAAGAGCGGAAGGTGAACCCTGTGAGGCCTGGGCAGGACGGGGGGATGAGGGCCGAGTCGTGATGGTGGCGGCGTGGGCAGAAGGGCACGGCGGCGAGGCGAGGGCAGGTGAGGGAGCGCGGGGATGGCACCCCCGCCAGGAAGGCGGAACCAGATGTTTCTTTCTCACCACAGAATCGGCCTTAGCCCCTCCGAGGGTAAACAGAAAACGAGGGAGAGGGCGGCTGAGGCTTCTCAGGCTTGTGACTGGGAGTTGACAGTTTTAGTGAGGGGCAAAGATGGCTGGTGGTGAGAGACTGAGAGTGGAGGCTTCTGTTTTAAACATCGGAGCCCTGGAGAGCTGGGGTTTGGGTGGGAGATTCCTGGGCAGGACAGGAGTTGTTAGGGCTCTGGAATATGGACTTGAACTTGGGATAGGGACTTGAAAGGGAGGCTTATGGGAGGGAGGAAGGGACTCTGCTAGCACCCTGGCTGCCAGAGGCCGGGTGTCTGGTGGAGATGAGCGAAGTGAGGGGGCCAAGTCGTTGGGTTGGGACAGGCCTGGGGTTGGTCTGTGGTTTGAGTGGGGATGATGGAAGGAGGGATTTAAGGAACTTCTTTCATTTGCGTCTGGCTGGGCAGTGGGGAAGAAGTTCCCCATGTCTTTTGGGGCGGGGCATGTGCCTCTCCTTCATCCCTTGTCCCTGGCAGCTGTTTGTCCAGCAGGTACATGCAGTCAGACCTGCTTTCCTCTCCCCCAGTACCTCTAGAAGTTGTGGGCCACTCAGCGGTAACGTGTGTGTCTGCTCTACGAGAGGTAGAGCCTTTTGGGGAGTGTGTGCATGTGCACGTGTGCGCTAACAAACCAGTGTGGCTCTGGGACTGCTTTGGGAGTGGGTGTCTTTGTGGCCGTGTGCTTGTGGACAGCCATGGGAGGAGCCGCGTCTGCAGATGTGGCCGTGGGTATGGGAAGCCTGTACTTTGGATGGTAGTTTGTGTATCTGTAGTTGTGGTAGATGAACATGTAAGGAAGGTTTGAGGATTGTTTTTGTGGGTAAGTTTGTGGGCTGTATCTTCAGGAACTATGTGTATTAAGTTAATCTGACACCTTCTCGCCTTTTCTCCAAGGAGTTCAGGTGTTCCTTAAACTGTGAAATTGTGTGTTTGTGTGTGTTTGCCTGCATTCAGGGGCCCGAGAGTCTGGCAATGTGTATTTTATGTGTGAATGGGTCTGTTTGAACAGTAGTGTTTACAGATAGGAGCTAGTGCTTAGTAGATTGAGTAGTACCCACGTGTGTGGGTGTGTGCTCATGAATAGGTACCCATGTGCACGTGATTTAACATGAGACCTCAGTAAGACATCCAGACTCTATGAGGAATCTTTCTTTCCAGGAACTTAACTTGATTCTCTGGTTCCTATGACCCCTCCCCATATGTCTTCCTAAGAAAACAGGAGGACCCACCACTCTAATTTGATGGAGGGGAAGTTTGAGCTACAGAGGGGTTACAGTACCTGGTCCATAGTTTTACTGTGGCTGAATTTGGCCTGGGTGTATGAAAAACCCAGCCAGAGGCACCCTGGTCAACCAGAGCCCTTGAATCTATCCCTGAAAGGACTCAAGTGAGCCAGACAAGGTGCATGCTTCTGAATATGGGTTGTGTGGTTGCATGACTAAGACGTGCTGATATTCATGTGTGTGAGAAGGATAGATGTGTGTATGATATGAGTGTGCCAAGTTGGTATCGGATGAATGTGTCAGCTGTGTTGGAACTGTGAGAGACCACAGTGTATGTACATCTGACCCATTGTGTGTGAGTGTATGAGATTCAAGTAAGAAAAGGGAAAGAGAGATATGAGGTGGGTGTCAGACCACTGGTAGGGTAAAGGTTGCCTGTGTGTATGTGTGGTGTGTATGTGTGATATCTGTTGAGAGAGCAGTGCTGAAGGGTTGTGTCTTTATTCATTTCTGTATTCCCTGTACCTAATCTAGTACGAGGCATTTAGAGGTGTTTAATAAAGGATCTGTGGAATGAATGAAGAGATATTAATAAGTATTTGAGGTAAGGGGTAAGGCTGTATATGTATGTGAAAATATACATCGTGTATATCTGATATACATCAGATATATGTTGTAGGTGAGCATGGGGGTTGTAGACACTGATTGCACGTGGAGGTGACAGGCCCATCAACAACCCTCCTGATTCCCTTCCTTTCTCTCCCTACTCTGCAACCTCATTCCTTCTTATATTTTTTCTTTATTTCCTAGGCAGCTTTGGTTATATCCTGTGCTCATTACACTTCTTCTACTACTTTCTCATCCAGCCAAGGGGAAAAGGCATAGGCTCCCACTATTGGGTATTGGGGTGGGTGGAGGAAGACTTTAAGGGGAGCAGGACTGGCTCCTGATCTCTGAGACAGTTTTTGGTGCCAGAGTTCCCAAGCTTCCTTGGAAGTTACAGTCACTTCATTACTATCTGCTTTGAGTGGTTCCCAATTCTTTCTGAGATTGAGGACATTTTTAAAAGTCAGTAATTCACAGCACCCCTTCCAAAGTAGTTATTATTTTTATACCTGTTTATTGTGAACATAAATGACTCAAAGCTACTGTGAATTCAGAAAAGCTTTTAGATGACTTTGATGTTATATTTGCCATTGTGATTAATAAAATATACATTAGAAAAACGGTTTTAGCTTTATGTGCAAGACATTCCAGTCTGCCCTCAGATGTTTGGCGTGCATATGGATTTGTGGATCCTTTGGAATACCCCCTGTTTTCCCAGGGTCTGGGCTTACCCATTGACTGAGAATCTCCATGCTCGGAGATTTGCTTTCTTTCTCTTGGGGGTCTGGCCACATGTAACTGAAGATGGAGCTAAGTATGAGCTGCTGAGAGCCTGTGTGCCCTTGCTGATTATCTGCCCAAACTGGGATCAAGTAGACCAGGATTTTGCAGTGGTTTGCACATCAGTGCTTCCTCATGTCACCCAAGTGTGTGGAGAAGGGGCTGAAAAGTGATCAAGAAGAAGGGATGTACAGGTGTGTGTGGGAGACTTCACATGGAATGGTGGCCCAAATGTTTAGGACAGAGTATCAGGTGTTTACCTTGCTCAGGAGATAAATAGGAAACTAGTGGCAACACGAGTGTGCTTACAGGGAGATAGATACACGTCTTGTTTGTGTTTTGTAAATTTGTTAGTGACTTAATTCAACAGGTAGTTATCAAGGGCTCCTTTGGGATAGGCTGTCTGTTGGGCACTGTAAGGGAGTCAGATGAATAAGATGGACTCTCTGCTCTGGGAGGTGATTGTTAGATTGAGGAAGCAGATAAAAAAAGCCATCCAGCTTGTGGTTAAGAGTGCAGATTCTGCATCCAGACTGCCTGGGCAGTGACCTTCGACCCTAGCTCTCTCTGACCTGGTTTCCTTCTCTGTAAATGGGGATAATAATACTACCTACCTTATAGAGTTGTGAAAATTAGATTAGCTAATTCATATAAAGTGCTTAGAACAGTGCCTGGCACATAGAAAATGCTCAGTAAATAATAGTGAAAAAACAATACAGTGGATTGTGGTATATGCCTAGAGATGCAGTGAGTCAGTGTAGCTTAGTGATTAAGCCATAGACTCCTGTGGCTCAGATCTGGATTTATATCAGTCTTCTCTACTCACTAGGCCTGTGATATCAGGTGAGTACTTAACCTTGAGACTCATTTTTTCTTATCTGTAAAATGAGGATAAGCCCACTTATCTCATAGGTTTGATGTGAGAATTAAATGAGTGGTACATAATTAGTGATGAGTAAACGGTAGTTATTATCACAAACAAAGTGCTATTGGAGTTTCAAGGAAGGGGAGAGTTTACAAGTTGGGGGATTGGTAATAGATTTATGAAAGGCATGCTGTTTACGATTGGCCTTAAACATTGATTAATAAGCTTGGTTTTGGGGAGGTCACTCCAAGCAAAAGAACTGGTATGAACAAAGGCGTGGAAGGGCGGAAATGTATGAATACATCATATCTGTAGAGGGGCACCAAGGAGTATAGGGAAAATAGTGGAATCTAAGCAGGAGAAGCAGGTTGAGCCCAGGTCTTAGAGATCTGTCTTAAATCATTTAACTCACATTTATTGGATGCTGACTGGGTGCAGCGCATTGGCAAATGGAGTCACAAAAGAATTTTGAGCTGGTAAGTGGATAACGTAAGAACTGTATTTAGGAAGCTGGCAGTGAAGTGTAGAGGGATTATAGATGGCAGAGTTATGTGGCAGAGAAATCAGCTGGAAGATAGTTCAGAAGCAATATGGAGACCCTGAACCCTGGTTGTCTTGGGAAATGGCAAGGAAGGCTGGCGGCAGTCACGGTGGCAGTGGTTGAGGGCATTGCTGAACTGGAGCTGTGGGACTCTGCTTCTTGGGTGTGGAGTGGAAGGAGAGGAGTTGGTTTCAAGTTTGCATGGTTGGAAGGATGGTGGAGGCTGAGAGGAAAGGGGGATGTCAGGAAGGGGAGCAGGTTTGGAACTATGTTGAATTGTGGTGCCCATTGGTGTTCTAGGCTGTTGGAAATCTGAGACCAGAGCTTTGTGTTGAATGTGGGGCAGGTGACTGGGCCCTGGGAGCCATGTGTGTGGAGAGATAGTATCAGAAGCTCTGGGATTGGAGGAAGTGGCCAAGGAGAAGGTGGGGAGAATTAAGCACAAGACTTCAGAGGAGCATGTAGTTGGGAGGAGGTGGAAGAGGAGTAGCCTCAGACCCAGTAAAGGAGCAGTTAGAATACAGAGAGAATCAGGTCACATGGTCAAGGGAGGAGACAGAGGGGACTCACTGGGTGCCTTCAATGTTTTATCTCATTTAACCCTCATGATTGTCACATGAGGGTAACTGTCTTCATTTTACAGAAGGTCAAAGTGAGGCTCAGGAATGTAGGAGCTGGGATCTGAATCCCAGCAGGGGATTAGCCCATTAAAACACAAATCTTACCAACATTTAACACATTTCTGATGGAAATGTCTTCACACTATGCTACATACCTTTCTGCCTCCCTAAGTATAACATCTGGAATGTTATTTAACCTTTTCCTGATGACTCAGAGCAGTCGTGATTCCCCTCAGGTATTATACCGGACTGTCACGGAGGGGTTCCTTTAGTGGGGTTTGTCCCTGCCTGAAACGATGCCTGACTGCTGTGCTTTTGAGTTCTTCTATTAGCTTTTTATAGTTTTTCCGTCTTTGCCCTTAGGAGGAGTTGTCAGGTAGCAACTGACACCTCTCTCTCTCTCTCTTTCTCTCTCTGTGTATGCTGGTGTTTGTGAACTTGGAAATCAGCATTCCCAAGCATGTTAGGATTGTGTGTCACTAACAGTAAGTGGGTTCTGGTTAGGGCCTGAGAGGCTCTCCTATGAGAAAAATAACAGTTTTTAATGCCCAGGTGTTAAATGTCTGTTTTGGCTACTTAGACCCTCTTTCTTTTCCCTTTTGTTGTGGTCTTAATCACTGTCCTTGATAACCAATCTCCTGGAATCTGGAGTTCATGTTAGGCAAGACATATCATCTATGCCACTGTCTCTGTCTTCTGGTGAGGCAGGGAAGACTCATGTGTATGAAAGTTGAGTAAATGAGGTCATGTATGTTGGGTCACTGTCAGTTCTTTTTTTTTTTTGTGACAGAGTCTCCCTCTGTCGCCCCAGGTAGAGTGCAGTGTCGTCGTCGTACCTCACTGCTACCTCGAACTCCTGGGCTCAGGTGATCCTCCTGCCTCAGCCTTCCCAGTAGCTATAGGCATGTGCCATAATGCCTGGCTAATTTTTCTATTTTTAGTAGTGATGGGGTCTTGCTTTTGCTCAGGCTGGTCTTGAACTTCTGAGCTCAGGATATCCTCCTTCCTCGGCCTTCCAGAGTGCTAGGATTACAGGCGTGAGCCACCACACCTGGCCCCACTGTCAGTTCTAATATCCAGTATCATGGACATGACAGTTTCTATGGGTGGAAGTGGCTCCAGGCAGAATGGGATGGACTTCTCTAGAGAGCAGTGCAGAAATCGCCTGCTCTCAGAACCCAAAGACAAGCTAGATGCTCTCAAGTGAAGATGGCAGAATTATTAAGAGCAAGGGCCTCCTGGGTTTGAACCTGGCTTTGCTACTTGCTGGATGTATGAACTTGGCAATTTATTTATCCACATTGTTTTTCAATGTCCTACTCTGTAAAATGGAGGTAATAATGTTGTTGTAAGAACTAACTGAATTAATATATGGAAATCCTTTACAGTGTGCTAGGTACTATCCTAAGTGACTGGTAAATGCTACTATGGTTATTAACCCTAGCAGTCAGGAAAGGCTTCAGGAAGGAGGTGAGACTTGGCTAGATCTTGAAGAATGACAGAGTGAGAGTCATAGTGGTGGATAGGAAAGGGCAGGGCTTTCCTGCCAGAACAGCCTAAATGAGGAGTGTAGGGGAGGTGAGTCGAGTGGGTCAGGGTGTGGTGAGGAGACCAAGTTGATTGTGCTCTGTGTGAGATAAAATCAGAACTATAGATTAGAGTTAGATTCCAGATATCTTGACTTCCAGGCCATGAATGTAGCCCACTGGAAGTTTTAAGCTGGATTGACTCTCTCCCTAACAACTGGGGTGACCTTGAACTTCCACTTTCTGAGTCTTGTTCTCCTCACTTCTAAAAGGGAGTAATAGTACTATCCATTTACAAGGAAGTAGTGGTAGATAAAAGAAGTAATGCCTGTGAAGAGCCAGGTGAAATTTAAGTGCTTGGTACATGACAAATGTTATTTTATTATTCACTCAATAAACATAGGAATGCCTTTTTCTGAGCCAGGAACTATGCAAACAGCTGGAAGTGGAGAGATGAATAAGACATTGTCTTTACTCTTGGATATTTCTTAGTCCAGTCGGGAGGCAGACATATAAACACAATTGCAATATAGATTCAATAAGTGAAATAATAATAGAATGTACATACCTAGTGCTGGCACATAAGAGGGCAGCTAGCTCTCCCACATTCAGAACATAGACGGACATATATTGACCTGAGTCTTGAAGGAAGTGTTGACTTTCTCGAGCAGCTGTGGGTGGAGAAGAGTGTTTCAAAAGCAGGGAATAGTATGTGCAGAAACATGGCGTATTAGGGAAACCAGAAGAAGGTGTGTGTGGGGGGGTGGCTGGTGCCTGGATTGTTTCAGGAAAGGAGGGTGGAGGGAGGCACAGTCAAATTTCTAGCCGACTTTCCTGAGAAGATTGGACTTTTTCCTGTAGGCACTGAGAAGCCTTGAAGAAGTTTGCGTAGGGTCGTGATGTGGTTGGACCACTTTGGCGGTGTGTGGGGTATGAATGGCGGGCTGAAAAGACTGGCTGTAGCAGGGATCATCTCAGGGATTATTAACGTTCCGAATAGAGGAGCTGGTGAGGGCCTGGTCTGGGCTGTGCTGGGGGGCATGGAGGGATGATCAGGGTTTCTAGCAGTTTGCTTTCATTTTTAGGGTTTTAGCAGATGGAATCGACAGGGCCTGGCCATTGGCCTGACGAAAGAGCAGGGCAGCTATCTGGGTGCCTCACTTCGTCAGGGAATGCAGGAGGAGAGGGTTGCGGGGAAGGGTTAGGAGTCCCACCTTGGACACATTGAGGGTGAGAAGCCCGTGAGACTGCTCTGAAGGCAGATGGGTACATAGGTCGGGAGCACAGGAGAGAGGTTTGTACCAGAGCCACTGAAAGGTTCTGAGGGCGTGTGTCACTCACAGCAGTGTTTAGTAAGTGTATCAGGTACCCGTGCCAAGAGGGCCAGGCTAGGGATGGGCAGAGAGACCAATCAGGAGGAGGCTATTGCAGGAAACCAGGGATGAGGCTGGAGGCTGTGGTGACCCAGGATGGCGCTGGAGAAGGGCAGAGGTGATTTTGTGCTCGTAGGCGTGTTTTCTTTTCTGTACAGAGGAGAGAGACAACACCACTGAGCTCATTAGGATTGCAGTGAGGCTGACGCATGATGTCGCACATTGAGGGTCAGTATGGTGCCTGGGACATGGCTGATTAGTGGAATCTCTGGAGCCCAGTAGTGTGAGACATGTAGTGGGTGCTCATGAACTGCTGGTTGAAAGCACTGGCCTAGGAGTTTGAGACCAGCCTGGGCAACATAGTGGGACCCCATCTCTACAAAAAATAAAAAATTTAGCTGGGCATGGTGGCGTGCACTTGTAGCCCCAGCGACTTGGGAGGCTGAGGCAAGAGGATTGCTTGGTTCCAGGTGTTAGTGAGCTATGGTGACGCCACTGCACTCCAGCTTGGGCAACAGAGCGAGACTAGAAAAAAGAAAAGAAAGTGCTGGCCTTTGCTAAACACAGAGAAACAGGCACTTGGTTGTGTGGGTGGAGGTGTTGAGAATGGCCTCAGTGGTGGAGTTTAGATGTCAGAGAGCTGGCCAAGCTATTGCTGAGTGGACAGGTGGCCAGCAGGACTGGCACTCAGGGAAAAGGCTGGGGCTGCAAATGGAGGTTTGGGAGTCCCTAAGCCATGAAAGTGAGCCATCGCTGTGGAGACCAGGGAGAGGTGTGGCAGGCAGGGGACCAAGCCTAGAGAGGCCCTGGTGGCAGGTGAGGGGCGCGGGTGCGTCACCAGAAAGCAAAGAATAGCAGAGCAAGAGCAGTACCCGAGTCTCTTGGCCCCGTCTCTCTGAAGCCAGAAGCAAACCAAGCTTGCTTGTTTCACCTTCCTGAGCATAGATAGCGTGACACACGTTTCTGGCAGATGGAAATACTTTTTGAAATATCTGCCTTGTTGGATTATCTAGAAATCACCATGCCGCCTTGTTTGCACAGGTGCTAGCGAGATGATTGTGCCGACTGACCAGGGCTTTAGCACCCTGGGACCAAAGAAATCCCGACGCAGCGGTCTGCAGGAGAGCTGAAGGGTTTTCCTGAGGGCTCCTTTAACTAGCCAGCTCCCCCCACAAAATGTAATGTGATTCAGTTTATTTAAGAAAATTGTTGTATATGCAGCTTTTGGGGTATGCAGCTGCAGATGAAAGCAGCTCTGTGTTGTGAGGAAGTGTGTTTGTAACGCATGCAGACGTGGAAAGGCTGTGTGTGTAGGTTTAGGAAATGGCAGATAGATCGCAAGGGAGCTGTGTTCATCTCGGGGTGTGTGTCTATAGCCACCGGCGGCAGTGTGGGGTGGTGGCAGCGTACGGTGTGCGCATCTAATGTTATGTATTAGATCGCTGCAGGTCTTGTGTTTGCATTCAGCCTCGGTGTGTGTGTGTTATGGGGATGGTATAAGGTATGACAAATGACAGTGTTTGTTTTTGAAGTATAGCTACCTCCCCAAGAGCAAATGAACAAATAACACAAAATGGGGTTGGAGGTGGGAGGAGACAGTGTGTGTGTATGCGTGTGTGTATACATGTGTATCCAGGGGCCTGCACATGTGTGTGTGTGTTTCCCCACTGGGTTGTATGTTTGTAGCTTGTGTTGTTTGTCTCTTCCCGCCTATTGCTCCATCTGAAGGCTCCCAGTAGGTCGGCAGGTGGGCACGTGGCAGATGTCTGGAGCTGGGGCTGCCTGGCTTCTCTTACAAGGCAGACCAGAGCTCAGCCTGCTTGAGGAGTGGTAGCATAGTTGAAGGAACTGCCTCTGTCCTCCCTTCCTTCCATCTTCTCTCTTGACCCCTTTGGTGAACCCCAAGGCCAGGCCCAGGCACACCCCCAACAGGTAAGGGCTGCTGGCCCAAAGAGTGTGGCATGACCTAGAGCTGGGCCCAGTGTGGCACACTCCGCCCACTGCAGTGGCCATCCAGCCTGGGGCCCTTTGCCTTACCCAGCTGTTGAGAAGGCCTTTATCCTAGAATCTGAGCCACAGTCCAAAGGGGGCTCAGAAACTATCTAGTCCCCCTCACTTTTTGCAGGAGAGGCACTAGCGGCTCAGTGAGGTTAGGCAAATAGGATGGAAGTCACACAGCACTTTGTGGCAGAACTGACTGTGTCCTGATGCCTTTTCTCCCTTGGGTGGGTGGGGCGATCCAGGGTGGTTGGGTCATTGTGTGCAAAGGCTTCAAGTGTGAGCTGTGTGAGAGGCTCTATGTGCCACTGGATTGCTGAGTGCCTATGTGTGTCAGTGTGTCACTGAGCGTGAGTATGTCTTGGGTAAGCCCTACAAGACAGCTACTGGTGTGAGCGTGTCCCCATCTGTCTCTGAGATGCAATGGAATACCGGGAGGAGCCTGTCTGGGGGAATTGGAAGCCTGAAGCCACCCCTCGCCTGTCCCAGATTCTCCATGTGACCTTGGACAGTCACTTCCCTGCTTTGGGCCTCAGTTTCCTAAATGTCACATGGGGGTTGGGCCCTCTCAGATGGGCTGGCTTTGTGTGTGCAGAGCTGACTCGGGAACAGCTCTGTCTCTGATTCATCCCCAGCAAAGCTATTCCTTGAGATCGTGCCTTCCAGGTTGGGGGATGCATGTCAGGGCCTGGGTGGGCTCAGGGACCTTGGGCCCCTCATTCCTCTTGGAGTCCCTGCCCATGGCACCCTTGCTAACAGCCCTTTTTTCTTCTCTCTCTGCCTCTCCCTCCTCTGAACCTTGCTGCCTGCAGAGGAGCACCCCATGGAAGGTGAGTGAAGCTTCTCGGTCACTGGGGTATGGATCTATTGCCACGGGGGTCCTATGTGAGTGGTGTCAGTGGCCACTTAAGAACTTTCCCAGCCATGTTTGTGGTTCCTCCAGGGAAGAATATCTGGGGTCCTCTATGGGCTGCCTTGGTGCCCCCTTGCCCATCCCCTCTTTATTGGTGTGGTGGGAAGAACTGCCAGGCAGAGGGCAGGCCCTCTCCTCGCCTGCTTTGCTCCACAGTGCCAAGTGGCCTTTCTCCTTCCTCGCAGGAGAGGGAAAGAGAACTCGAGGGAGGAGATGGTGAGTGGTGGTGGTTGAGGGGTGCTGGCAGGATTCTGAAGTGCTCAGACGGGAGTAGGTAGACCCCGTTTTCCCCAGCCCAGCTTAGGGAGCTTAGAAGGGCTCTGCTGCCTGGTGCTGGGGTGGGCTGCAGGTGGGCTGCTGCCCCAGAAGCCTGTGCTTGGGGAGAACCTGCTCCGGAGTCTAGCGCCTCTGTTGCAGGGCTCGGGTGGGCTAAAGTGCAGTGGAGAGCTCTGGCAAAGTAGGGTGCCGGGTCCTCGGGTCAGGTGATGTGGGGTGGGGGCTGCTTCTCCGCTCTGCTGTGATGACACTTGTGGCAGGCCCCTAGCCCCTGCCCCATGGGCTGGTAGGTAGGGGTCATCTGCTTCTTCCTTCAGCCCAGCTGGAGGGCAAGGTGGAGAGCAGGCCTCTCTGGGTCCCTCTGTCCATTCTTTTCCTGCCTTCTGTTCTGTTTACCTTTCTCCCGCTCTGGGTTTTGTCTTCTTCTTTTCTCCAGGGCTCTGTCCCTGGACCTCCTTCTGTCTGTCCTTCTCCATACTCTTTCTGGGTTTCTGTCTTTCTCTGAACTTTCCCTCTTGCTTTGGTTTTCCCCTGTTTCTTTCTCTTCTCGGGGTGGACTAAGAGTGGGGCGAGGGAAGCCTGTGCTGGGGTCTGGGCTTGAAGGCTAGGCTGAAGGTGAGCTGCACAGCCAGCATGGGGGAGGTGGCAGGGCTGGTGCCTCCTCGGGAAGACAGGCATGTGAGGGCAAGCCTCAGTGAGGACCCTGGCCCTGGCCCAGGCCTGCTGTGGAGGGCAGGGAGAGTGCCGAGGATGCAGGATCCAGGGAAAGCAAAGTGGCAAGGGGCTCTTGGCCCCGTTTTTGGCTGGAGCCCATTTTTCCTTGTGGTGTCCATGATTTGGCTTGTCTCTCTCTCTGGATGTCTCTTCTCCTTGGGGTCTTCAGGTCACTGGTCCCAGCAGGCAGCACGTGTGTGTGTGTGTGGTATGTGTGTCTGTGTGCACATGCGTTCACATAGCTGTACAGGTCTGTGCGTCTCTGTGTGCCTCTGTGCACATCTGTGGACATACGCTGTATACATGTAACCCAGTTTTGTGTCCGAGCGTTTGGGCGTGCTGTGCACCTCCATTGTTGCATCTTCCGTGGTGTGGCCCACATCTCTGTGTACCTATGTAGAGCATCAGTGTCTTTGTGTGTCTGCATCTGTGTTTGCATCTCTGTGTGTCAGTGTTTACCTCTGTGTGCGTGTGTCAGAGAGAGCGAGAGTCTGCGTGTCTGGGGGGGGGGTGCAGCCTTCTGAGGGCTGGAGATAAGATTTAGTGCTGATGTGACTTTTACTTGCTCTTGATGTCATGTCTCCTCTGAACAAAGGGAGAGATGGAGGGAGGAAGAGAGAGAGGGAAAAAAGGGTGGGAGAGAGAGGCTTGGGGGCAGGAAGGAGGGAGCAGAGGCCGGAGAGGGAGTAGGTGAAGAGGTGGGAAGAGAGGGACTCAAGCCTGAAGCTGGGGCAGCTTGGCCAAGAGAAGAAAGCAGGAGGGCGCTGTGGGGAGAGGGGTATGCAGGGAGGAGGGGACAGGGAAGGGATAATTGGGACAGAAGGGAAGCCGGCCTTCCAGGGCCAGTGGGGAGGAGGCCTATGGATACCACCTCTCCATTTCTTTGGGTGGCATGGTGGTCTGTCTGCTGGTTTAGATGGGGCACGGTGTGTGCTTGCACATCAGGGGCTGTGCAGGGGTGTGTATTTGAGGCCATGCATGTGTGTGTGTGTACGCTCAGCGTGTGATGCATCTGTGTGTCTCTCTGGGATGTGTCTGTGTGCTTGCTCGTGCATCTCAACCTTGTCCCCAGTAACCACTTGTCTTCTTCTGCTGGTGGGCCTCTCCGGGGTTTCCACAGGAGAGTCAGGTGGTGAGACTGAAAGTGGGGAGGTGGGTTTGGCAGGTGATGGTTCCATGGACGTGGGCTGGGGCCTCCTCTGTGGCACTGTGCTCTGGACCCTGCAGTTCCCCTTCAGATCTCTAAGAAGCTCTCTGTGCCTTCACTCTCTCTTCCCAGCCCCCGACACTATGCCCCAGGCTAGCATTCTCCAGGAACTTAGACGTCCTGCTCCTGCTCCTGCTCCTGCTCCTGCTCCGAAGCTCCTGCTGAGTACCTCCTGTTCCCTCTTAGCCTCTTGTAGCAGGGAGAGGAGACCCAGAAGCAGCTAGCTCAAGTGCCCTAGGAAGGGAGCCCTGGCGATGCCATTCATCACTGGCAGCCTCCTCTCCAGCGGTGGGAGGAGGGGCTGACATCCAGGTGGCTGTGGGAAGGAGAATACCCCAGTGGGGCTGGGGCCAGGAGGAGGCAGCAGAGACTTCAGATGGGGGCAGACTTCAGGGAGAGAACCCTCGGGCGAGTGGGGCCGAGGTGGGCTAGATAGGAAGGGACTGGCCTCCCCTTCACCAAGATGGCTGGTGCTGTCACGCCTGAGGGAGCTGAGCAGCTGGTTGCCGTGGTGACAGAGGGAGACTGCTGAATGCTAATGAGGCTGGCGAGAAGCTGGGCAGTGAAAGGGTCTGGGAGGGGGACATGTGGCTCTCCCCCCAGCCACAGTCAGGCCTGCGCAGGACAGAGGGTGGGTTCACAGGGCACCTGGCTCCTTGGCTGGGGTGGGCAGAAGCCTGGATTCCCAAGGGTGGGAGCCTGAGGGCGAGGCTGGTTCAGACAGGGAGAGTCGGCTGAGGGTTTAGGGCTCTGGGTCTGGGTGCTGGGTTTGTGGCATTTGCAAGAAGATGCTGGCAGTTCTTGGGGAAAGAGTTGGTAGGAGGCATTCAGAACAAGGATGAAGAGACGCGGTCCAAATGCTTGGGTCCCTACCTGTGTTGTGGATTAAAACCTGTGTCTTCCCAAGAGCTGTTCTGTCCTGAGGCTGCCCTCAGCAGCTGTGGCCTCCTCCCCAGCTGGCCTCAGACCCAGAAGTGGGAAGAAACCAACACCACCCCAGAGAGCTGGGGAGAAGAGGGCAATGTGGACCATCTAGCCACATCTGCCACAGGGGCCAGGCCTTTGGTCCCTGGCTGTGCCCTTCCTGGCCCCCTCACTGCCTCTCCTCCTGGGACCTAGGTGTCCTGGCCCTCAGCTTCATCTCAGAGACACTTGGAGCTCTTTAACCTTGATACTTCTGTCCCTGCCCCACCTTTCTCTCCCTAGGGCTCTTGTCTCATTGCCAGAGCAGCTGGGATGGTTTCCAAGGGTGACAGTGGTATTACAGGGATGTTCCCTTCTCCACCCTCTTGGCCAGATGCCACATCTGGAGGGTGGGGTTGGGGGGGCCCTGAGGTTTGGTGGGGCTGGCTGGTCACCTCAGGGAGCCCTCAGGGAGCCTTCAGGGAGCCCTGGGGTCTCAGCCCAGCTGTGAGGCCTGGGCTGCCTGCTTCTCTGAGGGAGAGCTTTCCTTGGCTGGTGGCCTTTGGGGCCAGAGGTACTGATCTGGTGGGCCAGATTCTCTGCCACTAAGGCTGGGGAGGGTACCTTGGGTTAGGGCTGACAAAGCTCTCTCAAGGGGCCCAGGGAATCCTGGATGGAAATCTCAGCTGATTTTGCTCTGTTTTCTATCTTCAAAATTCAGCTTTTGGGTCATCTCCGTGAGGTCCTGGTCAGAGAAAAGGAGGTTCACAGAATAATTTATGAATTAGCTGCTTTGACCTCTCAGACAGCTGGGCTCCCTCTCATGGGCCGGGCTGTCCTCTTTGGACCTTGCTGTCCGAGAGCTCTGAGCTGGGGCTCCCACTGTTCCCTGGACTCTGCCTTCTCCTACCTGCTTCCCCTCTAGCTTATCCTTCTGAACCCCAGTTTCCTCTTGGAACCCAGGAGTGCAGGTTCCCTATTATCCATAGGGAGGGAGTAGCTGGGAGGATTGGAACTGGACAGGTGTCTTTCTGAGTCCCACTGTGGTGGAGGATTCTTTTAGGTCCAGGTCCCTCATAGTCCCCTTCCCCTCCCTTCTCTGCCAGGGCCGGAGGGATCACTGGGATGGGGGTGTGGGGGTTGGAGGCCCCCTTGCCCGCTCAAGCCCACGCTAACAGGACACTCTCTCTCTCTCCAGGTGGCTTTGATTTTTGTGTCGTGTTTTATTTTTCTCCTCCATCTGAATCGTTTTTCTCGTTGACCGTTTTTTTTTCTCTCCGCCTCCCGGAAGAAAAAAAAAGAAAAAAAGAAAAAGGAAAAAGCAGCCCTCCCAGCCTCATGCTTCTCCTCCTTTTCCTTTTTTTTTTCCGGCAAGAAGAAAAAAAGAAACCAAAATCTCCTCTCCCCCCTGCAGCGACTCCCTGCCCCTTCCTTCCTCGGTTCCACCTGCCCCTCTCACCCCTCTGCCACCAGTCTCTCTCTCTTCCCCTGTCTGCCCTCACCCTCTGTCCGGCATCGGGCCCCTCTCCTCAGCTCTCGGGCTGGGGCTCTCCCCGATGTCTGTCACAAGTTAAAAAGGGTTTTTAAATTGTGGCAGCAAAAGCTTTTTTCTCCCTTCTCTCTGGCTGATTTTGATGACTCGTGTTTTCTTTGTTTTTTCCCCTTTTCTTTCTTTTTTTCTTCTTTCTTTTTTCTTTCTTTCTTTCTCTCCTTCCCCTTTCCAAGGTCCGGCTCACCTGACGTTAAACAGCGAAGGTATGGTTTGAAGTTTTGGTTTGGTTTGGATTGGATTGGATTGCCCCCAACGTACACCTGGATTTTCTGTTCTTCTCCCTGTCCCTGTCCCTCCCCTGTCCCCATCCCCTGCTCCACCTGTCCTGCCACCTTCCTTCCTTTCCCACCCCCTTCCTCTTCCATTTCTTAATTTTATTTGGGGGGTATTGGGGTCGGGGCGGGGGGCTTGTCCGGGTCTGCGCTCCCCCTCCCTCACCTGCCCTGATACACTCCATCCACCCTCATCTCACCTTGGTTTCTGACATCAAGAGATGTTTGAACTCCTGCCGTTGTCTCCAGTCAACCTTTTTTTTTGCGTTTTTCTAGTAGTGTACCTTGCTTTTTTTCTTTCTCATGGTGGTATTTGATTTCCTTCCACTCATTCTGATCATTCTTTCTTTTCTATGAACCCAAGTAAAAAGAGAAAAGCATGATCTGGAGAAAGAGGATCTTAGGCAGCTTCATCCCCCTCATCCTGCTGGTGTGGGATGCCCCATCCACAACTGAAGAGAGGAAACAGGGGACAGAGGTGTAGGGTCCCTCCCTTCCCGGTGCCCCTGCCCTGCACGCCTTCACCCTTGTATCTTTTGAACGTCTCTTAATCCTATTTGACAGATGTTGACATTGAGGATCAGAGATGAAGTGACTTGCTAATGACTACACAAGACTTAATTGGTGGTGTGGTTGGGACTAGTAATTTAATTTTAGTTGCCCTTAGAACAAGTCCCTACCATGTTTGAAAGCCTTGGTGTTAAGCAGAACTGGAGACAGAACCCAGAAGTCCTAACTGCTATCCTCCTGCTCTGGCCTGCCTCAGCCCTCCCCCATCACTGATTCTCTCTGAGCTCAGGTTTTTGGCCTTCCAGACCTTTTTGGCACAGCCACACCTGCCCTGCTCAGCCCTCTGTTGGGGGTAATCTGGAGAAGGGACAGGGTGGGGTCCCCAGCCTGTAGGCAGGGGGAACCTATAGGACCAAGACCAGGCTGTGGGGACAGACTGAAATTTGGGATGGATTCAGGTCTGGGGAGGGAGAGGCTTGGGATTCTTGCAGGGATGTGAAATTATGGCAAGAAAAGTGGGCAAAGAGGAAGTCCTAATTGGGGAGTCGGGAGCAGAAGCGCTGGTTGGTCCGCTCATATCATTCTTGCCTCTCAGTGCCCGGTTCTGGCTCTTGCTCCGTTTGTCATAGGTGAAGGCCCCCCAAAAGGACCCCAGCACTCCCCTCTACCAAAGTTCCACAGCTCAGGTGTTGTTCTGGTTTTAGTTCTGTGGCTTTGGGATTGTGGTTGGAGTGAGAGCCCAGGCAGGGACTTCCCTCATCCCTGAGTTCCCTCATCCTGAAGCCATCCTGTGGATCTGGCAATAGGGTGGGTGCCCTGGTGCTGAGCACACACATTCCCTGGTAGAGGTGAGCTCACTGGCAGGGGTGGGTGGAGAGTTCTGGCCTGGAACCCAGACTTGGTAACATGTGCCTGCAGGGGCCTTCGTGTTGAGGGGTGGGTAGTGGGGACTGAGAAACAGCGCCCGAGAAAGGGCTTCCTGCATCTAGCATGGGCTCCAGCTAGCCAGGCCCCCACTTGGTATGCACAGCCCTTCTGTGGGCACAGTGCAGGGACAAAGAACAAACAGGAACCACAGAAAGTCCCTGAGAATTCCCTGGGAAGTCTCAGGGCCTAACTGGCAGAGAAGTGGACAAAGGCAACCTTCAGAGCCCTCTCTGTAGTGAACGAAGGAAGCAGTGTAGATGGCAAGCAAGAGACTTGAGGACAAAGAACAGAAGAGGGGCTTGGTGTGCGAATCCAGGGAAGTTTCTAGAGGAGGGGTATGTGTGCCAGGCTTTTGAGCGAGCTGAGAGTGAACTCTGACCCAGAAAGGTGTGAGCAAAGATGCGGAGTCCAGGGGAGGATGAGCCTCATGGAGGAGGCAGCCAGGAGAGTGAGAAATTGGCAGGGGGAGCACAGGGGACATGGAGTGCCAAAGGCTGGCCTGTGCGCCTGCTGTGGGGAACGGAGGCTCCCGCCTGCAGTGAGGCCTGGTCTCCCCAGGCAAAGTGTGGGAGCTGGTGGTTGTGAGTCTGATGGGGTCTGTGGGGGCCCATGGTCCTTGGTTTGTCAACTGGGTCCTTCCCTAGAGGTCCCAAAGGCAAGGGATTCCCTAGAGAACCCCCTCCTCACCTGTATCTCCAAGCAGCGCCTGCACCCTGGAGAGGGCCTTCCATCACCTCAAGGCTGGGGAGGGACTGCCTGGGTAGCCCCCTGTGCCTGACTCCCCAATTCTGCTTCTCCAGTAGGGTCCTTACTGTTCTCCGAGGGGGGGGCCGGGAGAGGAGGAGCCGGCGATGTGCACCAGCCAACAAAAGGTCAGTGACCCCACAGTCCCCAGAGAGCCCAGCCCTTGCCTTGTTGCAGGCTAACTGTGCTTCCTGGGGGGAAGCTGAGTTAACACAGGCGCATCCCCTTGCACCCCCAGGCCTATAGGAACTGGTGGGTCTGCACTGCCAGTGCCATTCTAAGGGCCCCATTTCCTGCCCCTGTGTGAAGGGCCACAGACCTCCATTTCCTTCCCCAAGCCCGGTTGTCCTGATGGCCTCTTTCCAGAACACGGGTGTCTTTTTCTATGGCAGTTGTTCAGGCCAATCCCTAGAGAATATCTCTGGTAGAGCGACTGGGCAGCAGGGCAACCCCCCATTTAACCACCAAATTCTGGAAGCCTGCTAGGTGCCCAGCCCAGGTGGGCTCTGGTTGGGAGATGCGGCATCTGTCATCTGCGGGCATCATACAACATCCTCTAAATGAGCCTTCCCTGCCATATGTGGTGCATATTGTTGCCCTCGATTTACAGACGGGAAACTGACACTGGCCAGAGCCCCCCAGGCCAGCACCGGGCACTTCAAGTATGTCTTAGGATTCTAGCTCCTCTATCTGTACTGTGGCCGCCTCTTTTAAGAGAAGCTCGTTCCCAAGAAGTTTACAGGCCAGTTTGATGACTCCTCAAGGAGGTACAGTGGGTGACAAGCACTGGGTCAGACACATTCTTTAGTCTGAGCTCTTCTGTCTGTCTGGACTTCGGCCTCCCTGCCCCCTTCCCCAAAGGCTGGCATCTCCTCCGGCTGACCCTGGAGACAGCAGCCAGGCCATCCACACTGGCTACCCCAGACACTTCAGTGCTCCCTCTGTCTGTACCTCCATTAGATGGCTTGTCACACTGCATCATAACTGTCACTTCACCTGTTTGCCTCCCCCACTAGACAGAGCTCCCTGAGGACAGGGATTGGGTATTGTCATTTGTATACCCTGTGCTTTACACAGCTCTTGGCACATACATAGGCGTGTGCTCAGCAAATTTACTTAATATGAGTGAATGGTCTCTGTTCCCACGGGGCTCACTGATGTTCTAACACATGACTACAATAAAGCGTGGTCCATGCAAAGTATTTGGAAAGTGCAGACTCTGTTCAGAGGAATTAATTTATTCATTGAGAGAGAGACTTGAGAGACAGAGAGACAGAAAGGCAGCACACATAAAGTTACGTACCAGTCCAAGAGTACCAGTCCATTTGAAGCTTTTCTCTTTCTAAGAGGTCCACAGAAACCTGGGAGGTGAGCTGATGACTAGCTCCATTTTCCAGAGAAGAAAGCCGGGGCTTAGAGCCCAGCTTTGTGACCAGCCAAGGTCACAAAGCTGGTGGTGGAGCCAGGATGAGCGCCCAGGTCTTTCTCACATCACACTTCCTCTCCAGGGAGCAGTACAAGATGTTACTAGGCAGTAAGTGCCAAATGAGCAGAACAGACAGCTGTAGCACTTGAGCGGGGGGAGGGGCGGGCGCTGGAGACCTTCCCAGAGGGGGCCTTAGAGCTGGGCCTGCAAAGGAGGCAGCTGCTCTGTCCCTCACGGTGCTGAGGCCCAGGCCCACAACAGCTTGTCTCTAGCCACGTACAGTTTCACGGGGGTCACTCGAGCGGCTACAGACTTCCCAACTGTTGGTGGGAAGTAAGGATCAGCTATTAACCCCCTTCCGGGGCCAGGTGCTATCAGCAGCGGCGCTGTCTGTTGCTCCAGTCCTGCTGGGAGTCGGAGTTCCCCGCGCGGCCGGCGCGGCGAGGTGGGGGAGAGCGCCCCCTGGTGCCTCAGGGCTTGTGCGTCCCAGATCGGGTGTATGCTCCACGTAGCACCTGGCGGGGCCCCACGCCCTTACCCCAGTAGAGTCCCCCTCCAGTCCCTTGAAGTCCTGCCCCCGCCTCCCACTCCGGTTTTCTGTCTCCTCGCCATGCTTGTGTTTTCCTGCCCCCTCGCCATGCTTGCGTTTTCCTGCCCACACTTGCTCCTCTCTTTTCTGTCCTCCTGCTCGAAGGCTTCAGGCGCCTTTGGGCTGCTGCCACCCCTCCACATCTTTGGGCCTCCCTGGGTCTTTGGCGGCAAAGGGACGGGAGCTGTGGAGGCTGGGGCTCCAGAGTGGCTGGCTTTGCCTCCACTCCGAGACCTGAGGCAGAGCCGGGCGGGGGTGGGAGGGTTGGGGAATGGCCTCATTTCTCCACTTGGCCTTGGCAGCCATGGTTGGCCCCAGACCCGCCTCTCTCTTTTTTTCTGGCCTCTTTTGTTCTGTCCCAATCACTTTTTCACGTGGTTGCCTTATTCTTCCCTTTCTTTCTGTTTGACTCTCTCTTTAATGGTATTTTTTTTGACTGCAGTGAAGGTGAGGGAGTGGGAGGAGTGGCTTCTGGGAGGGACTAGTACGTGTGGCTAACCCAAGGTCAAACTTGGTCCCTTTTCTGGTCCTTGAGCCCCCTGGCTCTGCTGGTGCCTGGGCAGCAGGCCTGGTTGCTATGGAGATAGCAGGGCCCCAGAAAGCTTTGGCTTCCGTTCCCTAGAGGTCCCTGTCCCCCTTTCCTTGCTGGCCCTTTTCCCCTCTCCTTACCTGTCCCCTGTGGGGCCTGCTCCTTTTTTTTATCCAGGTAGGTCCCCTTGTCCCCTCCTGCTCCCTGTCATCCCTGAGCCAGCTCCACTCATCTCCTGTCCCTGTGCTGGTCCGCCCTTCTCCCTCTCCGCCCCCCATTCTTCCCCGCCTTACCTTCCTGTTTCTGCTGGGGTCCTCACCTTGGCTTTCTAGCCTTCCCCCTGGCACCCTAAATAGGTAGAGGAAGGGATGCAGACTGTTCCAATGTTGCCCAGGCCCCCACCAGCCCTGCTGCCCTGTGGCCTCAGGAAACCAGGCCTTGCCAGCTGCAGTGAGTGCTGTGCCAGGCTCTGGGGCAGCAGCTGGTGCCTTGGCATCCGGAGGCAGCGAGGACAGAGTCTGTGGGCAGCCTGCCTAGAGGGAAAGAAGCAGCTTGTGTGTGGAGGGGAGGGGATCTGCAGAATCTGTGCTCAGAGACCCCCCACCTTGACACAGAGCCACTCCCTGCCCCCAAGGGCAAGGCAGGGGCCTGCCGGTGGCCCTGCATGCATTGTGCCTACTCTTGCCTGGGTCTTGGGGGCATTTACTGAGACCTCCTACACGTAGATAGCCTGGTTTCTTCATACAGACCCTGGGGAACACAGTCTTTTTTGCCTCTCATCCACCCTCTGAGGTAGGCAGGACCACCTGTATGTCACAGTTTACTGGCCGGGAGAAGTGTGGTCCTCTGGTCTCTCCTGACTCCATATCCAGTTGCCTTCCCTCTGCTTGTGCTCTGGCTTGTGAAAGTATGGGGCTGAGAACCCAACTTCCCGGTACCACTGAGTCATTGTCCTGTCACTTGTCACCAACTCACAGAATGCTAACAATCCCTCAGGCTCTCCCAGTAGTTTTTGTTTTTGCTTAAAAAATGCCAGTGGAAGGGCCCTGTGCTGGGTACCTGTGTGCACATGTGCACATGCGTGTAGGTGCACACACACAGAGCCAGGCCTGCCTTTGCACTCTTACCCCACTGGGTACACACAGGTCGCATACCTGGCACTCGGGTTGCTCAGAGGCTCTCTGCCTAGGGCCTGTCTGCGCTGTCCTTCTCAGGCTGAAGTGAGGAGATGGGGTGGCGGTGATAGCAGGCATGATGGCCACCTGTGAAAGCTCCACTCTGCGATCTGCTGCTACCTGGTGCATATCCCTGTCAACTGCATTGTGTCTTCCCTGCCTGTCCCCATTCCACCACCTCCTATTCTCCTCCTCTGCCCTCTGCTGCATGACAGGCCTACTTGTTCCATCCCATATGGTGAAGCTGAAACTGTCCCAGGGCCCTGAGATTGGCTGTCACTAAAGGAGGGGCAGGAGTCCCTTGGTGCCCAGCCACTGGGGAGGAACTCCCAGGGAGAAGTCAGCTAGAGCCTTGTTTCTCTTCTTTGTCCCTTTGTTAAGGGGAGTGGCCGATGGGAAGGCTGCTGGGGAAGGGATAGCGAGGCCCTCTGCTTTGCCTGGGCCTGTGGATGTGAGAGCCACTTAGCAGCCTCTTGGTTTGGAAATGGACATGGAGGAAGTTGACTTTTTTTTTTTTTTTTTGAGATAGAGTCTTGCTCTGTTGCCCTGGCTAGAGTGTAGTAGTGTCATCATAGCTCCCTGCAACCTCAAACTCCTGGGCTCAAGCGATCCTCCTGCCTTGGCCTCCCCTGTAGCTGGGACCACAGGCATGTGCCACCACGCCCAGCTAATTTTTCTATTTTTAGTAGAGAAGGGGTCTTGCGCTTACTCAGGCTGGTCTGGAACTCTTGAGCTCAAGCAATCCTCCTACCTCGGCCTCCCAGAGTGCCAGGATTATAGGTGTGAGCCACTGTGCCCAGCCTGAAGTTGACTTTTGACAGCAGAGATGGCAGGTTCCTGAGAGGAGGGTTGACAGGCCGAGTGCTGGGAGCCCAGGGCTCTTGGTGTCCAGGACCCACGCCTGGGTTGCTGGGGGCAGCCAGGGAGGTGCTGGCATACCTTAGCCCACTCAGCCTTCCCCCATCTTCCCACACTGCGGCATCCAGGCAAGGAGGAGTTTGTGGCGACCTTCAAAGGCAATGAGTTCTTCTGCTACGACCTGTCACACAACCCGATCCAGAGCAGCACTGACGAGATCACGCTGGCCTTCCGCACCCTGCAGCGCAACGGGCTGATGCTGCACACGGGCAAGTCGGCCGACTACGTCAACCTGTCCCTGAAGTCTGGGGCCGTCTGGCTGGTCATCAACCTAGGCTCAGGTGCCTTCGAGGCCCTTGTGGAACCCGTCAACGGCAAGTTCAACGACAACGCCTGGCACGACGTCCGGGTTACCCGAAACCTGCGCCAGGTAGGGGGAGCAAGAAGAAGGCTGGGGGTCAGCCGACCTGGTGTGTAGAGGGGTGGGGAGAGGGGCCTGTGGGGCTCAGGTTGGAGGCGTCAGGCCCGGGCAGTGAGGTGTGTTTCTGGAGAACATGGCTCAGGGCTGTGAGGGTCCCAATGTGCAGCTGCAGTGTCATCTGTCGCAGGCTTCAGAGACCAGGCAGCAGGCAGCAGGCAGCAGGAGGAGGTTTCAGAGCTGCCTGTAGGCAGGGGCCTGAGGGCAGGGGAAGGGCTGGGCTCAGATGGGTGGGAGCAGCTGGGGTCTCAACGGTGGGGGCTAAGAACTCGGGTGACCACGCAGGAGGGCAGTTCAGGAGATGGGAGGAGTGAGCCAGAACCAGAATTGGTGGGCCGGGGTTTGATGGGGTGGGGATGGGGGTCTCTGGGGTGGGCAGGCTCCGGCCTGAGGGAGCAGGTGTGGGTGTCCTGACACTAGGGCAGCAAGGCACGAAGGCAAGCCTGAGCTATGAGTGGGGGCAGGATGTGCTCTGCCTTAGAGGCTTTTCTAGGGCAGAGGCCGGGGGTGGGGGGGCATCAGAGTGAGGTGGAGGCACAGCAGGCAGAGAGGGAGAGTAGGACCAGGGAGGGTGTTGGCCCTGTGTCTCCTCTGGGCAGGGCACGCCTTCTCTTCCCTCCCTTTTCTTCAAAGGATCCAGGCCCTCCAGCACGCCATGGCCTACATCTGCCTCTCTGGCTGCTGGGCTGGCTCATGCAGGTGCTGGAGGAGACCCACCTGGCTGGGCCCCTGCAGACAGGACAGGCTTCTCTTTGCAGTGTCCCCTCGGCTTCTGTTCCCAGATGCCCCCACTGGACAGGTTCTCTTAGCAGTGGCCCTCTTCACCTCTCACAGGCCCAGGGAGGCTACTGCAGTTGAGGCCATCTCTCTGGCCAGGCTTTGCTTGACAGGAAACCTCCCTAGCTTGTTTCTAGCCCTGAGAAGTTCCCTCTCAGTCAGGGTCCTGACCTTTCTTCCAACGCAGGAGAGGCTGCTGTGGCTCCCATGGTGGCTCCTGTCTCTGCCTCCTGATTGCTGAGTCTCAGGTGCTCGGGCATTTGCTGGTTCTTCTTCCTCTTGAAAGAAGAGGTGCTGGCGGCTGGAAAGGTCTTCCAGCTCCATCTCTCAAGGTCTGTGTGAACCAGGAAAACCAGACAGCCCTCTCCTCGGAGGCTCTGTCCTACTCTCTGTGGCCATTTTCTTACTAGTTTCTTCTCTGGACTTCCTGATTCTGGTGGTGTGGTGGCCACCCTTCCTTGTCTGTCCTCTTTGTCATCATCTTTGTCTCCCTCCTTCTCCTCCTCTTCTTCCTCCCCTCCCTCCCACTGAAAGACTCGTCATTTGGGCTCAGCATCCTGGCTTGCTGCCCACTCTTCTTACCTGGTCTTATTTGACACCATTGGAGATGATCTAATGGGGATTCCTCCCCGGTTCCTGCTGCCCCTGTCTGGGAGGGTGTTCAGACTGATTGAGCCACTCCTCCCCCAGCCTGCACCACTGGCTGCAGTTGGGTGCTTGCTGCTATGCCTGTCCTTTGTGGCCCTGAGTTCTGAGGAGTGGCATGCTTGGTGGAGCCCCTCTCCTTGATGCAGTGCCCCTCTTCATGTCATATCATCCCTTTCTCCATTCAGAGGGCTGTCCTGTGTTGTCACCACAGTCTGAGCACACCTGAGTGTGTCATGTACATTTGTGATACTTTCAGGTACCTCACACATTTTATTGGTGCTTCTTGCCCACTTACTCTCCCTAGGACCAGTGCTGTCACCTGGTACTGCCTTTGGTAAGATGTTGCAAGCCCAGAGTCCCTATCCACACATCATTTGGCCAACGAATGTATGGTGCATCCATTCTGGGTACAGAGGGAAAAAAGACGTGGTCCCTGCCCTCCCAGGACTTCGGCTCTTGAGGAGGAGTCTGTTGAAAGTGAACAGAGCGAGGCCATGCAGCAGAAACCTTCAGCATGGTAGAACTCGGGTGATACCCCAGAGGAGGGAGAGGTTTGTGGCTGGGTGAAGTGGGAAGCCACACAAAGGAGGTGATACATGGTCTTGGCCATTTTGAGTATAGACAGTGACCCATGGTCAGCTCTTCTTGGGGCTCACAGGGTCACAGGTTCAAGCTGGTAACTGGTGGAAACTGCTTCCTCCTGGAATGTTCTACCAGATGGCTCAGAGCAGAGGTAGGTCATGCTGACCCCAAAGCAGGTCCTCAGGGCCACAGACTGCTTAAAGACTTTGATTGAGAACCCTCTTTATAGGGTTTTTGGGGGGATTTCTTTGACGGAAGTCCATGCCCATAAATGTGAGGTGTAACAACTGCAGATGGGCAGCTCTCTTTTGGTCATCATGGGCCCTTGCTCAAGGCCTCGCCTGTGGCCACATCTATCCTTGCTGCCTGTTTTTCAGGGCTTCAAAGAGTAAGTTAGTGGATTCTGTTGTCCCTAGAGCAGTGTTTCTCAGTCACTCAATTGTGTTATGCCCCCAGGGAACATTTGGTAGTGTCTGGAGATATTTTGGGTTGTCATAACTCAGGGGGTGCTGCTGGCACCTCGTGGGTAGAGACCAGGATGATGCCAAATATCCTACAGTTGACAGGAGAGTCTTCACAACAAAGAATCATCTGACCTCAAATGTCAGTGGTGCTGTTGTAGAGACACCTTGCTCAAGAAAGTTTATGCAGTGTCCAGATGACATCTTGAGACTGGAAAAGTCCTTTATGTGACTTGAGGGGTGATGCTAGGTGGAGTGGTTTGAACCAATGTCCTGGCTCTTCCAGGTTTTGTGGGCCACAAGCTAGGACAGGGAGGTAACGTGAGAAATGACATCTGCTTTCAGCCTTACAAGAGAGGTGGCCAGGATCTGAGGACACTATGGCTTCCATGCTATTTTTCCCTCATGTGACCAGAATGGTTGGGAAGACGACCACGAGGGAGGTGCCTGGCCAGGGAGGGCCTGGCCCAGAAACAGCACTGAGGGATCTCCCTTCCCTTTGCTTCTGCAGCTGTGGAGTGGGTCAAAGGCCAGCTCCAAAGACTGGAAGGAGGCAGAATTTTTCTCCCTTTCCCCGTGAACTAGGTTATTAACCATGGAATCATCTAGAAGCTCTTAGAACATAGCAGTTAGGACCAGAGGTGGGCTGATGTGATAGTGCCTTGCTCTCTCCTTTCAAGCCAGCTCTTGAAGCCACTGTGACCAGTGGTGTCTTTTGGGAGATCTTGGCAGGCATGTTTATCTCTGAGGATTCCCTGAGGCCTATTTTTAGTCCTGGGCCTGCTTTCCTCTCATACCCAGTGTGCTTCCCAACTGCTTCCCGCCACCATGCAAGCACAGTGTGTAAACCCATTTTATCATTAGCCAGCACCAAATTTGGAAGACAAGCTTGCTACCAAAATATCACATGGTGCTTCCTCCTGCCCAGCTTGAATGAATCCTCTCCTCAGTGCAGAGACTCTCAGGAGCTCCCCCATGCCCCAAAGATCAAGTCTGCAAGGGTGAAGTCCCCAAAGATGGAGTCCTCCAAGGATAGAGTCCCTCAAGCATAGAGTTCCCCAAGGATGGAGTCTCCCAAGGACCCAGTCCCCCAAGGATGGAGTCCATAAGGATGGAGTCTCCAAGAATGGAGTCCCCCACAGATGGAGTCCCCTAAGGATGGAGTCTTCCAAGGATAGAGTCCCCAAGGATATAGTCCTCCAAGGATGGAATCACCTAAGAATGGAGTCCTGTAAGGATGGAGTCCCCCCAAGGATGCAGCACCCTAAGGATGCAGTCCCCAAGGATGGAGTCCCCCAGGGATGGAGTCCCCTAAGTATGCAGTCCCCAAGGGGGATTCCCCTTGGGGAAGGGGGATTACCCAAGGATAGAGTCCCCCAATGATGCAGTCCCCAAGGATGGAGTCCTCCAGGATACAGTTCCCGAGGATAGAGTCCATCAGGCATTTAGGGCTCCTCTCCCTACTTCCTGCCCAGGTCTCTCATGCTCTCTGGCACGGCACACACTGTCTTTGGGCCTAGCTGTGCTGCTCTCCATGCTCATTTATGCCAACTTTCCTAGCTCTTCCCTTTGTTCCCACAGTTCTTCCACGGACAGCACCCATCCACCCTTCTTTTTGCCTGGTGAAATCCTAGAGCTAGTGTTTTAGTCAGACAGACTGGGTTCAAATCCCAGCTCTGCCAGTAGTTGTTTGAGTGACTTTTAGGTAAGTTATACAACCTCTCTGAGCTTCATCTCCTCATCAGCAAAGTGAGAACAAGCCTTTTGCTAACTAACAAGGTAATGCCTTAAAGCACTCAGCACAGCCTGGCACAGCGTGAGCACTGAAAGACTCGCTGCTGCCATTATCATTAGCTGTGTTTTTTCAATCTTTCAGGCCCAGCTTAAATGCCACCTTCTTCATAAAGCCTTCCTCTATCCATCCCCTTAGCCAGCCTCCTTCTTGGCTATGTTCTTCAAGTCCTTAGAAACTTGTATTCTAGCCCTCTCATCACATTCTGCCCGCATCAGTATTTATATTCATTCCTTGTCTGTACTTCTAGGTGGTAAGCAAATTGAGGGCTTAATACCTGCAACTATTGAGTGTTTGTAGTTGTTTTTCTAGTAGTTTTTTCTGATTCATTTGTTCTTTTTCTTGAAGGCAATTGGTAAGGTTTTGGACATGAGGACCCGTGCCCCAAAGTAGTAAGATCTAACAACTTGATATGAACACTGAACTACTTCTTGTCCTTCTGGAAAAAACTCCAATTTGCTTTACAAGACCAGAAGAGCACCTCTCCCTCCTCTGAATATCCACAGATGTCTGTCCCTTTGTCACAGAATTTCTCAGATTGCACTGTAACATTTCTCCCCATCTAGCCCCAGAGTTCAAAGGTTTCATTTCTCTTTAGTGTCTCACCTAATTATTAGGACAATCTGGTGAGATATTATTCCCATTTTGCTGATGAGAACACTGAGATTTGGAAGATTAAAGAAGTTGTTCAAGGTTATCTAGTTAGGAAGTAGGGGAACTGGAAGTCTGACTTTGAAGCCACTCCATTTCTTTGCCTCCAAGCAAGCGACTGGTTGTTGTCATTGGTGAAAAATGCAAAGGAGGCTGTAGTTTGTCTTGTGGTTCTGTCATTCTTGGATGTTCTCAAATCTTGAAGCCATTTGAATGTTCTGCTCATGTCTCTGAAAAATGGGTCCCTCTTATGTCTGAGTGGAGTGGGTTCCTCTTTTCTTTGTCCTGAGCTTCTCTTGCTCAAGCTCCACAGATTGTCTTCATCCCAGATTTCTGTGATTTGTGCATATGATCCCCCTCTTGGATTTTGAGGGAACTGGAGCCACACTCAGATTTCAAGGTGGAGATGGGATATAGTTCTGTCCAATGGCCCTTGGCCTTGGTAAGTGACCACTTGATATGATGCCTGGCTTCTCCCCTCTATGAATTCGATGCCCTTCTCACTCATCATGCATTGTTATTCTTGTGCCCTCAGCATCCAGGAGCTCTTTAGCTGCTTCTATGGGTGGAATAAAGCCTTCATTGCTCATCTGTTAGTCTGAAGGCTCAGCTCTCCAGATCCTGGCCTTTGGGAAGGCCTGGGCTGCTGGGTAGCCCCTTTTCTGTGCTGTGTTGCAGGCCACCAGGAATGGGTTCCAGTGGAAGCTCCATTCTAGTATTTGACCACAGTTGTCCCCTTAAGTGTGGTCTCCATGGACTGGGTTCTGGACACTCAATCCTTAGGCCTAGAGGGACGCTGTCTCACCCACTTCAACCCTGCTGTTGTTCAGAGGAAGCCTGGATCTCTTGCCAAATTAGTGGAAGGCTCAGGCTTTGAATTCACACTTCTTCCCTCTCAATCCTGATTCTTAATTTACTGTTCTGCTTGTTAAAAATGGAATCTTCTCCATCAAAGTTGAAAACTTTTTTTTTCTTATTTTATTCTCCACAACCAGTTCTAATTCAAAAAGAGTAGTAATTGGATCTTTAACACCAATGCCTTTTTCCCCCTGCCTTGTTTGACTAGTACAGTTATACCAGACAACTCTTACCTTTTTGGGCACAATTGGTTTAGCTGCCCTAAAGCTAATTGTTCCTTGTTCTGACTAGTTGGCCTCTTTATTTCATGATAGTCCTACCAGCCGGCAGTGCTAATCCTCTTATCGCACGTTATCCCCTGGCTCCAATCACTGCACCCATAATTAGACTCTTCTCCTGCTATGTAAACTGCCTCTGCATCACTAATAATTAATATTGGTTATTCAGTACTTCTTCTAGCTGCTAAATATTGAATTCTGTTATTTTTAATTATACAAGGCCCTTATTAATTATCTTACTGAATTAGTCCTGTGCCCACTGGTTACAACAACTCTCTAACTAATGGATCTGTCCCTAGAATACCTCTCTTTCTCACAATCACATTCTTGGGCGTGCAGTTTAGTATTTAATGGACATCAAACAGTAATGTGCCCCTCTCTCTAATACTCTTAAGTAAAGCTGCCTCAGTGCCTTTGACATCTCCTCCCCAAAGTCCAGGGTGATTTGGAAGGTGGTTGTTGTTGCTGTCTTTGGCAATGAGAAGAGAAAATGAACTTAGAACCACATGAGAGTGGGGACTCCAGAAACTGGGGTAGAAGAAGCTGGCATATAGCTTGGAGAGGAGGGGGAGGAGTAAGGGGTTTTAGAGGTAGATGGGCCTCTGTGTTGATTTTTATGGGTACAAGGGGAGTGGATTTCTGGAGCTGGCTGCAGGGAGTGAAGCTCAGGGTTTATGGGTGTACCTGGAGAGAGGCTGGGCTGCTGGGATGGCTTTACCAATTCCAGGGACTTGCAGGGGCGGTGGGGGTGGTGCTTAATTCTGGGAGGGATGGGAGCCCAGAGGAGAGTAAGAGAATGGGGGTGGGGTGATTAAAGAGCCTGGAGAACTTTTCAGGAAATGTGGGCTCTGAAAAAGTCAAGGCGGACAGGTGGGAGGAGTCAGCTATGGATGGGAGGGCAGGTGGAGAGGGAGGAGGGTGGAGGGTGATTAGATACAGTATGAGCGTGAACCCTCTGCCAGCCCATGGAGGGCAAGGTTTCCTTCTAAGCTTTTCTGGTGGCGACTCACTCTCTCTTCCTTTTTCAAGGGTGAGAAGCAGGAAAAAAAAAAAAATAAATAAGAGGAGCTGCCCTCCCCACCCCCCCAGTGACGCCCTGGATCTATTTGCCATCCCCAGGAAAAACAGACACTCATGTCCCCTCCTGTTCTCCTTGGGAACCCCTTCCTTTGCCTCCAGATGAAATTGCCTCTCATTCTCGCCAGTCCCTTTGATTCTCCAGGGGTGTTACCCACTCTTCTCCCAGCCTGACAGCCAGCTGGCCCATCACCAACCTGTTAATCCATTAACCTGACATGGCCACTGGGCAGCCAGTTGGCCAGCACCAACTCAGTTTTTAGCCAGTTCTCTGGAAGGCCATCTGGGTGATCAGTTAGCCAACACACCCGTCAGTCTGTGACTTGACTCAGCAGCCCAACCCTTCTCACACCCCTGTTCCCTCCCCCCCCTTTCCCTCGACTCCCTAACATTTCAGCTGATAGGATTTACTAATACTGCATAATTGGGTCTGCTTCTTAATCCCCTGCCTTCCCTTTCTCACCCTCTGTTGGAAAACCCCGTTGCCAACTCTGTGTGTGTTACTAACACGCTTATAACCCAGGGGACCAAGGCATGGGCAGGGACAGGTGGGGCAAGGTATGAGTGAAAAACCGAACTAACCTTTCTGTCTCATCTGCGGAATGTCGACCATCCTTAAGTCTTTGCTTTCTTGGTCCAGTTCTTTTGTTGTTTTCTTCTCTACTAACCAAGGTCTCTAACTGTTCCCCTTCTCTGCAGACGGCTCTTCCTTCCGGGAGGGGATGGGTGAGGGGAGAGGAATCCAGAGGAGGAGTGGGCAAGGGATGGGGAGAAGGGGCTAAATTTTTTTGTGTTTATTTCTCCCTCCCATTATGATTTAATTTCTTTAAACAAAATATTTCTGCTGAACCTAAGGTGGGAAGGTTTGAACAAACAACCAAATATATATGGATATATATTTTTCCTCCTTCCATGAGTTTCACAGTTGGTCATTTTATTTTTCTTTTCTTTTCGTTCTGTTCTTTTGTTGTTGTCTTTGTTGTTTTTTTTTGACACCCCTCCCCCCCTCCCCCCATATCTCCGGTGAAGCACGCAGGGATTGGACACGCTATGGTAAACAAACTGCATTATCTGGTAGATATCACTCTAATTGTCTTACCGTTTGGTTTGCCGTGGGTTTTTTTAACTGTTCGATTCTCCCTCTTTTGTTTCCTTTCCCTGTTTGGTTTTGGTTGTTTTGCTCTTCCAGTTGTTTTTTGCGTCTTGGATAATCTTTAGATTTTTCTTCTCTCTCTTTTAGTTTTCCTCTTTCCCTTTTCTTTCTTTTTTAATCCAAACTCAAATCCAAAAGACAAATGGAAATCAAGGAATTCGGCCTGTCCCTGCCCTAATCCCTGACTCCTGAATTCAGACTCCTGGCCAGAGAGACCTGGGGGCAGGCCCCACGCTCAGCTCATCGGCTCTGGTTAGACCAGCCCCGATGCCAGGCGGCTTATTTCTATTGCTTTATTTTGTTCTTTTCTCCCCTCCCTTGTTTTTTTCTCTTTGATTTAGTTTCTTTCTTGGTCTCCTGAAAATCCATGGAAAACACCATCCCATGACATGCTACACGCTCTGCTCACTGTCAGCTCCCCAGAAGGACCCCTCAAGTTGGGGGAGGGGGTTAGGGGTGAGACCGCTGGTGGCAGCCAGCTGGGCAGGTTCCCCAGGTAGGGGGTGGCCTTGGGATATGCAGAGCTAGCTGGGATCCATTTGGACCTCATTCAAATCACCAGTTCATACTAGTTTGGGGGCTGCTCCATGCTGGCTGCCAGGGGAAAGGTGTCATCCTGTCCCTCACTTCTCAGCCTTGAGGGTTCCTAGTTCTGTCTCCCCTACATTTTGCATGGCATGAATGGTCTTTTCTCCCCACCAGGGATAGTGTCCAGTTCTCCCCAACCGCTCCGCTGCTCTGACTAACACTGATTCTCACTTTCTTCCTTCCCTGCGCCCCTCCCCTCCACGCCCCTGCCCTCCTGCATGGCCTCTGACAGGGGTGGGTTTCCTTCCCTGATCAGGGCAGTGAGAGGAGTCCTTGCAGGGGTGGACCTGGGGTATCGGTTTTTTTTAGTGTGTTTTTTTTGTTTTCGTCCTTGTCACGAAGCTCCTCTGTTTGGGTTGGGCTCAGTCCCGGTGAGTGTCGGTGTGGGTGTCTGTGTAAATGCAGCTGGTGTGTGTTGGTGTGTGGGTGTGACTGTGTGTAAATGTTGGCGTGACATTTCAGGGTGTTAGTGGGAAACTGTGCTCTGTGTGTGTGAGACTCTGCTGGTGACTCTCCATGTGTAAGCGCTGGTGTGAACTGGGGCTGCGTGACTGTGTGGGTTTTTGAGCCTGGCGAGGACTGTGCGGGGGTGGGCCGCTGGGGCCAGCCCTTCAGTCTAGGTGCTATGACAGGCGGGAACAGGGGAGGAGCTGTGGCTGGCCCGTGCTCCTCGCCTCACCTCAGTGTGTGCCCGCAGGCCCTGCTGTGCGCGATCCCCTGGGATTCCCTCGTGCCTGCCCAGTCCTGGCTCTGCGGCAGCAGCCGGTTAGTCATCGCCTATTAATAATGCAGAGTGATTGAACACCAGGCTGGGGGCCCTGCAGATGGACGTGTCTGCTCTCGTGGGGCTGGCACTGCTTGGGGCAGCTGCCTGGCCGGCCCAGCCTCCCAGGTCTGTGCGGCTGTCTGGCTGGTGAGGAGGGAAGCATGGTAGGTAGCTGGGGCTCACAATCTGAGTGGCTCCCCCACTTCCCCAGAAGGCTCTACCTCTGGGGCCAAGCCTGGCCTTTCTGGACACTTTTGCAGGCCCTTATTTTTCTGTACCCACATAGACTAGTGCTCACAGCTAGAGCCATCCCAGCCCTCCGCAGTTGGAGGCCTCGTGTGGCCACTCCCAGCGGTCCTGGTGTTCCAATGGGGCCATGGGGGTGGGGTCCCAGCCCACCCCTTCACAGGCTCTGTTCCTCCAGCTGCTGCTTCTAGGAGTTAGCTGCCACCTACTCTGTTCAAGCCAGGCCATTGAGTACTTGTCTGGAGCTGGCCAATTCTAATTCCATTTGGAATTTTCTTTACAGAGTCACTGGATAGTGACTGTGAATTTGGGGACAGAAGGGAGGCCACCAGATCAACCCATGTGGTACACCCCAAGCACCTGGGGAATACCATCGTAGAATTAGCACCCAACAGACCTTCTTGATTTGGTTAAAAATTGACCACGTGGGCTGAGGCTACTGAAGCTCACTTTCGTCATCTACCAAATGGGCTGATAATATACCTGCATCACCCATGTCATGGGGTCAATATGAAGATCAGGTAGGATAATAGAAGCGAAAGCATTTGTACTCTGTAAAGGACATTAGAATTTTATTAAGCTTTATAAAACGTTAACTAATTATCTTAGTGTTTCCAGGGCAGGGATGTTTTGTAAAGAAATGATTCCCTTCCCATAGTAAACCCTGGAGAATACAACATCTCTAGTCCCACAGGAGATCCTATTACCATCCCTTCTTAGGAATCAGTCCCAAAATAACTGCACGAAACCCCAGACTGCTTCAGGAATTGGGCTGGGGAGGAGGAAGAGGAAAGATAAATGACTTGGTTAAGTTGGTTAAGAAGCAAACAACCCTGTATGGTTTCAGTCCTGGCATGGAAACTACCTGCTAAATTCTGAGTCTCTAAAGTCCACACTCTCCTGCCTGAGCAACACTGATTGGTGAACAGATCTGGTTGCCTCTTGGTGGCCTCATGATCATTCATAAACCTGTGCTGGGGATGAGTCTTTCCGGCCAAAACTGGAGTCAGAGAGTGGTCACCAACAGCGTGCCCACCAACGTGCTCTGATTTCCAAGGTATCCCCCAGAAAAGTTCTGTTTAATTTTGAGTTTATTTTTACTAACTCATTCATATGGACTCTTTTCTTATTGTTTGAGCACTTCTCCCTGGGGGAAAGGGTAGATATAGACCAAAAAGGCCAACCAGTTGAGAGGTTTGGATTAGGTGTGTTCAGGCTGATAGAGTTTGCTTATAAAAATAATAATAGTTTTCTGTACATATGCTGGGCTCTTTCAGTAGCTTTCCCAGTTTGAATATCATTTAAACTTGATAAATACCTGGATGGCAGGCAGCAGGTAGAGAGTGCTCCCAGTTAACAGATGGGGAAACTGAGGCCCAGAGAAAGCACCATGCCTGGGGTCATATAGCGAGACATGAATGAGTTTCACTTCAGTCGTCTCACTTGATGCTCAGAGCAAGCCTAGAAGAAACGGAAGTGACACAAGTCGCTAAACTCCTTTACAGATGAGAGTCAGAGAGGTGAAGTGAGATTGTTCCGGAAAATGGAAAGGGCTAAATGAGAGCCCAGAATTTCTTTCTTTCTTTCTTGTTTGAAGGCAAGCATGAAAATGAGGGTTACTAAGGAGAGAAAGGTAGAATTACAGAGCAGGAGCAAGGCACAGGTTCACAGAGCGTGACACAGACGCCACAGAAGACGACCGGACCCATTGTCGAAGCAAAGCGAGAGAGCAAAAGGAAGAGCAGAAAGGGAGAGCCCAGAATTTTTTACCTGAAGTCTTCCCTCTCTGTTCCCAAACTGTATCAAACCTAGACGTGGGGACTCCCAGTCGGGCTGTAACTTCTTAGTGTGTCTTTCCGTCTTGTTTCTCTCCTTAGCTTCTGTCCCCCACACAGAACAGGTGGCTAAACCCCTTGGCAGCCCAGGTTTGACCTTGCTCAGCCTGGGGACCCTCTCTGGCCCTTGTCTTCATCCTCTGCTCCCACCCGCTCAATCCTAAGTGGATGCCAGGACCTTTCCACACGCTAGTTGCTCTTAACCGCCTTTGGCTCCTGGACCCCTTTGAGAATTTGATGACAGCAGTGTACTCTCACAGAAAAAAAAAGCCCTTTGGTGCAGTTTTTTGTGCAGTGTCAAGGGGCTTGTAATTCCCGAAGCATAGCCACCGGCCCACAAGCTAAAAACACTTGCCGCACAGTCTAATTCTCCCCAGAAGGAACCCCCTCCCAAGGAGGTTAGTGGCCCTGTGATCATTGCAGGCAACTGGGAGAGGTTCCAGAAGATGGTAGAAGGGTACCCCCCTCTTCCTCGGCCTTTCATTCTGGGGCACGGTGGGCACAGTGGGCACAGTTGCCTGCCCGTGTAGGGCTATTTATGGCCAAGACCTGGTGTCACACCCTACCCGGCCTGCTGCAGGGGAACAGAGCACAAGAGAGGTGGGCTCAGCAGGCAGGGCTGGGAGCCCACCCAGGTCACAGGCTGCCCCCCTGCAGCCACCTCCAGCCTGCCTCTCTGCCCCTGGGCAGGGCAGTGGGCTCCTGCTGCCTCGTGCTGCCTCACCTGTCCCCTGCCTGGACATGACTCTTCCAGGGCAGAAACTCTGGCTCATTCCCCTTGGCCTACGCAGTACCCAGTTGGCCTGGCTTGTCTTTGTTGAGTGGGTTGTCGGGGGTTGGGTGTAGACCCTCTACTGTGTCCCGATAATGCTGTTTGAAGAGGAGGCAGCCAAGACTTCCTCCCCACTGCCTCGGGAAGGATGTGGTGTGTGCGCAGGTGTGTCTGGGGCTCGGTGATTGGTGCGTGGTGGAATGAATGTGTGGGTCACTCGCTGGTGAGGAAGGCAGAGTCTAATGTCCCTTCCCTTTCTTTCCAAACCCCTGAGTGTGATGTCTTAGGTGTCGCTCCTCTCTGCTCCTCCGTTGGAAGGAAGTTCCCCCCTTCTTGCACCCCACAGCTCTTTCGCCTCCATTTCTGCTCCTCCCCAGGCCCCTGCCCTGAATGCCTTCTCACAGCTTCCTTTCTCTGGCTTGTCCTGCTGGGCCTGGCCCCACCCTGCTCCTCTAACCCGCACGTGTCTCAGCGGCTGCTCTGTGTGCCATGCATGGCCCCTCCCTTCCCTCCTCCCCTGCCGGCCCCACCCCTTCCAGAAGCTGCGTGGGGTGGGGTTGGGGGGCAGGGGCATCATGAACCCTGGGGTGGAGGGGGACCGGGGAATTATTCCCCTGTTTCCTGCTTTTACTAACGAACCTGCCATTTTTGTGTCTGGACTTTGATTTGTCTGAGGGAACAGTCGGGTTTTACTAATCTAAGCCATCTCCCTCCCTGCCTTCCCCAGAGACCTTCTTCCATTCCCTCCACCCTCGGCTTCCTTTCCACCCCGTGCCAGTCTGCCCTTTCTCCTTCTACTACCCTCTCCAGCTGCACCTCCTTAGTTATCCTGCCTCCTGCTACCCTCTGCCCCCACCCAGCCCTGGGCCACAGGGGTGACTGAGGCCGCCCTCTTCCAGTAGGGGCCGTGGGAGTTGTACAAATCCACGTAAGCTGTGAGAATGCGCCAGCCTGGAGGGGAATTGAGGAGGGTATCCCCACTGCCCACCAAGTCAGGTCTTTCTAACTCTGAGAGGGCAAAGGGAGGGCAACTTTGGCAAATGGAGTGGGTGGAGAGAACCCAGAAGGTGAGGGAGGTGGCCAGTGGCTGGTATCCTGGCTTCTGAGGCCAGGGAGGGAGGACACAGTTGAGGGGCTTAGGTGGGCTGGAGGAGATTCTCTTCCTGGGGAGGTTTGGGGCTAGGAGAGCCCAGAAGCAGGGGTGCACTTGAGGATCTATCACCAAAGAAAGTCACAGGCTCCCCAGGCATTAGGTTTATAGACGGAGACACAGGCAGTGTGGCCCGGTCACAAGGCAACTTGTAGTTGACCTTTAATGACCATGTGCTGTGTCCCCTGGACTGTGCTGGGATTAGTGGGGTTACAGGGATACATTGGGCTGGTGCCTGCCCTTCAGGAGCTGACCAGTTGGGGGGACCACACTTGGGCTCAGGAACTAATTAGCCCTGTCCCACCTAAGGCCACTTCTGCCTTCTCCAGAATGTTCCTGGTCTCTCACTACATCAGGAAGGGCAGAGCTGGAGGCCCGGATGGAGCTGGGTTTGCCCCAGGGAGGTCCCCTTACCCTGTCACCCTTTCCCTGTCTTATCCCTACCCCTTCATCCTCGTCCCCTCTTCCCTTTCTCCAGCCTCTCTCTGCCCAGTCTAATCTCGTTTGCATGTTTTTGTGACTAATACTTTGACCTTTCCCTTTTCTACCTGGACCCCTACTTCCTAGCCTCAGGGTAGGGCGGAGGGGAGAAGAAATAAACAATAATGACCAGTCTTCCTCTCAAAATAAGACTCAGAGCTTTCACACTGCCCCCTTCCACAAGGACACCCCATCTACCTTCTGCCCCTGAACCTAGTTACCCCCAGCACAAAGTTTGATGGTTCTCAGGAGGTGGCCAGTGGGGCTCAGCTCTGCCCCACCCACTGCAGGCTCCCGCTGAGCTTGAGGGAGACTTGAGGGTCCTGGGAGGGTGGGAAGCTCCCCTTACCCAGGTTCTGCCCATGTCCCCCCCCCCAGCTTCAACAGTGGAGCCCTGGAGACCAGTTGCTGGGAGATGGCTGGCGGCATGTGCGTATGGAGTGGTGCTGGTGGGGACATCACAGAATGTTACTAGAAGGTCCCAATCTCCAGACTTTGCCAGAAAAGGGGGTACTGAGGCACATCTAGGGAGTGGGAAGTAGGGGTGAGCTGTGGCCTGTGGAAGTACAGTGTTGGGCTAACCATGAGCCAGCTTCCTTCTTGCCCTGCGATGGTCCCCCCTCTTTCCCAGTTGGCCTCCCTCAAACCACTGCCCTCCCGGAGTGGGGGTTCATGGTCCCATAGCCCCAGCTCTTTCCTCACAACCTTGCTGGGTGTCTTGAACCCTTGTGGGCTGTTCATAAGTCTAGACTTTTCAGGGACCAGGTGGGCATTTCCCTGGGGCACTGGTGGGGTCAGAGTGTTTCCTGTCCTTGTCATGCCCTACCCCACCCAAGGTCACTTGTGCCTTCTCCAGCCCACTACTGAGTGCTTCTGCCTCTCGGGACACCAGATACTCCCCGATCCCTATCTATCTTGCTTTCTTACTGAATTTTCGGCACCCAGGGGCAAGGTATATGTGAACTTAGCCCTGTCCCCGTCTGTTCCCTAACCCGGCCCTGACTCCCTAGTGTAACAGTTGTAGTGTCAGCAGCGAAGACAATAAGATAGGAAAAAAGGAAGGGCTGCCCTCTCTTTTGGAGGCAAGAGAGTGACCTGAATGTAAGGGGACCTGGGGAGGGAAGAGACAGCCTCAGGAAGGGGCTGGAAGTACAAATCCTAGAAACTTGGGTGGCAGGGGTGAGACTCAGCCTTGTGGGTGTTATGCAAGCCCAGGAAGTTCCAAGATTTGCCAGGAATATGTGAGCTTTTGGTCCTCACGCTGCTGTCTTCCATCTCCCTGCTGGGCTCAGACTTACAGGCCTTCTCATCGCCCAGAAGGGAGGGCTGCAGGGAAGTCTGGGCCACCAAGATCCAGGGGGCACTGGTGTTCCCTGACTCATTTTAGAAAGAAGCTCTGCAATTACGTGTGTCCACAGAGAATCTGCCAGAGGAGGAAAGTGAGGGCACCATTTGCATTCCTCCTATGTCCCAGAATGGGGCCCTGTCCTGGAGTCCCCATTCTTGTTCAGAGCGCCTTCCAGGAACTGTTCTTGAGGCTGCTCATGGTGAGCCCTGCAAGTACCCTCTAGGCTCCTGCCTGCTGAGCTGGGGGCCACTGGGCAGGCCTTAGCCCACCCTGAAACCATCAAATCTTGTGCTGCTTCCTTTTCCTTCTTCCCTCTCTTCCCCCACTGTTCCTCCTCCGAGACAAGCAGACATAAAAATGAGGGGTCCCCCTCCCCTGCTGCCCCCTGGCCCCTCCCTTGCCCAGCCTGTGGTTCTTCCCAGGGAGTTGATGCCAGTTGTCTCCTGTCTCTCCCCCTCCCTCCCTGGGCTGGGCAGGTGACCATCTCAGTGGACGGGATCCTGACCACCACAGGCTACACACAGGAGGATTACACCATGCTGGGCTCTGATGACTTCTTCTACATTGGGGGTAGCCCCAACACAGCTGACCTGCCGGGCTCACCTGTTAGCAACAACTTCATGGGCTGCCTCAAGGACGTGAGTAGGGCTAGGAAGGGGCTGGGGTCAGCCCAGGAGCCCTCTGGCCCGTGTTTTCAGTGTGACTTAGTCTGACCTGTCCGACTGCCCGGGTCCTCTGTTCCTTCCAAGTCCATGGTGGGAGACAGCCCCTCTTTAAAACTTAAGGCCCATTGACTTGGTCAAGAGGCTTTTGCCTCTTGTTTCCCTGAGCCTTGGAAGCCCCCATCCTCTCAGATGACCCCCAAGGCAGCTGTGGTGCAGAGGAAAGAATGTTGGATGTGAAGACTAAAGACCTGGGCTTGAGTCCCTGCACTTTCACTCTCTAGCTCTGTGACCTTGGCCAAGTCACGTGACTGATACTTAGTTTCCTGATCTGTAGATGAGTGGTCAGTACCTACTTCTTAAGGGTGTTATGAGGAGCAGATGAGAGTGTAAGTGAAAATACTGTCAAGTAATTAGAAAATGGCACCAGGGGTTGGTGACGATTTCTGGCCTTGTCATTATAATGAACTGCAATACAGCAGCCCCGAGAGCCCACTTGGTGAGCCACCTCCCTGACACTGGGCCAGAAGGCAGGACAGAGGAAATACATGGGGCAAGGGAGCCTCTGTGCAGGAAGCTGTAGAACCAGGCCCAAGCCTGGTCGGTCTGGTGGCACTGAGCAGGGGCTACCAGGGGTGGTGGCCGGGTCCCCTGGTGCTGGCTGCTGCTAGGCAGGAATAGCCAGGCCCTAAGCTGCTTTGCCTCTTATCCCTGACCCCACCCTCCCTGCAGGTGGTCTATAAGAACAACGACTTCAAGCTGGAACTATCCCGCCTGGCTAAGGAAGGGGACCCCAAGATGAAGCTGCAGGGAGATTTGTCATTCCGCTGCGAGGATGTGGCTGCCCTGGACCCCGTGACCTTTGAGAATCCCGAGGCCTACGTGGCACTGCCCCGCTGGAGCGCCAAGCGCACTGGCTCCATCTCCCTAGACTTCCGCACCACCGAGCCCAATGGGCTGCTGCTCTTCAGCCAGGGTCGGCGGGCTGGGGCTGGGGCCGGTGGCCACAGCTCCGCCCAGCGGGCCGACTACTTTGCCATGGAGCTGTTGGATGGCTACCTCTATCTTCTGCTGGACATGGGCTCTGGGGGCATCAAGCTGCGGGCGTCCAGCCGCAAGGTCAATGATGGCGAGTGGTGCCACGTGGACTTCCAGAGAGACGGGCGCAAAGGTCAGGAGCCCTCTAGACCCTCCCCCTCCCCCGGCCACTGCTGTCCACCTGCCCCGACATCCTGTCCAGTTCTCCGCAGCTGGTTTTCTGCTCACACCCTTTCCTGTATTCCTCCCCTGCCACTTCTCCTCCACCCTCCTTGGGGCCTACCGTTGTCTTTTCTGTCATGCCACGTTGGCAGTTGTAGTGTTTGGCATCAGCCAGACCTGGACTCATACCTCAGCTCTCCTACTTGCTGCCTGTGGGTCTCAGTTTCCTTATCTGTGAAAGGAATATTTACCCCAGTGATGTGAAGAGGAGAGAATCAGGGCACGTGTGTAGAAGCATTAGCACAGTGCCCAACAGAGTGGACAGCCCCTTGTCTTTTAAGAAAATATCTTCCCAGCCATGGCTCCCTTCTATCTGGAGCCATTAAACTTTCTGTTAGTAGTGCACGCAGCAAATATTTACTGAGCACCTACTATATATACCAGGTGCTGTCCAAGGTGCTGGAGATAGGGACAGCAGGAGCTCCTGTCCTGAGGCAGGGGGAGAGAGACAGGCAGGAAGCAACCAGGCACTCCCGCCTGGCAGTGAGGGCTCTAGAACATAAAGCAACAGGGCAGAGAGTGCTGGGGTGGGCCAGGTGCCAGTTCTCCAACCTTCTGTCACTGTAGCCACCCTCTCTCCTCTACTCTTCCTTTCAGACTTTCTTTCCAGTCTTCTTCTTGTTCTCTATTTTTTTTTTTTTTGAGACAGAGTCTTACTCTGTTGCCCGGGCTAGAGTGCCGTGGCGTCAGCCTAGCTCACAGCAACCTCAAACTCCTGGGCTCAAGCAATCTTTCTGCTTCAGCCTTCCGAGTAGCTGGGACTACAGGCATGTGCCCCCATGCCTGGCTAATATTTTTTTCTATATAATTTTAATTGTCCAATTAATATGTTTCTATTTTTTAGTAGAGACGGGGTCTGGCTCTTGCTCAGGCTCAGGCTGGTTTGGAACTCCTGACCTTGAGTGATCCTCCCGCCTTGGCCTCCCAGTGTGCTAGGATTACAGGCGTGAGCCACCACACCCGGCTCCTCTTGTTTTCTGTCTGTGAATTCTTCTGTCTTTATTCTTCTCCACCTTGTTGAACACGAGAGAATTATCCAAGAAAGAAAGAATTGATATAAATGGGAACTGACACATCATCCAATTTAAGCGCTTATCAACATTAGCTAAATTTTTGTGCTCCTCCAGCTGTCACTGAGCTGGGCTTGTGAGTCTGGGCGAAGTGACCTTTCCTCCACACATGGGAAGGGCAGGGGATGCTGTGGCTCCCCGAAGTGTTGGCTTCTCATGGGCTTGCTGTTTCTTCCTCAAAGAAATGTTGCCTTCCCTGGGCTTTACATTAAATGGTTTCACCCCCAGGTAGTGTCTCAGGACAGCAGCAGGGGTCCGTCACAGAGCCCTCTGCCTTCACAGAGACCAGGGTTTCCACACAGGTGGCCAGTAACTCCCCAGGCTGGGAGTCTGCCCAAGCCTTGCGGAGCACGCCCGGGCTCCCGCTCCTCTGTGCCTGCCTGTTAGCCCCACAGCGGTCTCTAGAGCCCAGACGCCAGGGATCACCATCTTAACCAACTCCAGACGTTTCTGATGGCCCTCGTTCATATGTGCGCACAAACACAGACTTGGGGCAGCCTTTCCAACAAGGCTCTCTTAGACCTTTTCCCTGACTTTTTTCTCTCTTTTTTTGAAATTGTAGTAAATTATATATAACATAAAATTTACCATCTTAACAATTTTTAAGTGTACAGTTCAGTGGCATTAAGTACATTCACATTGTTGTGTAACTATCACCATCATTCATCTTCCCAAACTGAAACTCTGCACCCATTAAACACTAAGTCCCTAGTCCCCCTCTCCAGCCCCTGGCACCCACGATCCTACTTTCTGTCTGAGAATTTGATGACTCTAGGGACTTCGGTTAAGTGGAGTCATATAGTACTTGTCCTTTTGTGACTGGCTTATTTCACTTTGCATAATGTCAGAATTTCCTTCCTTTTAAGGCTGAATAACATTCCATTGTCTGTATAAACACCCTGTGTTTATCCAGTCATGTGCCGATGGATGGTGGGCTTGTTCTTTTCCATGTTTGGTGGGACCTTGGAGTAGAGGGCTGCTCTCACTTTGATTTCCTCTCACTGATGCCCCATTACACACCCCTTTCCCCACCTCTTCCTTTTCCTCCCTCCTCCTCCTCCAACAGTCAGTTCATCTGTTGAGAGCTCTAGGAGGCCCCCTGGTGTGTGGGCCAAATGGGAGTCAGGGGAATCTGGCTATAAACAGAGGATTGGGTGATCAAGTGCACCTTGTTTGGGGGCCTGTTGAGGGAGTGGCCCCCATCCCTGGGAAGTGGGTTTAGCATCTGGGGCATCTGACACCTTGTACGGAGAGAACAGGTGAGGGACCATGCTATTAAAAGGGGGCATAGGGGAATGGTGTCCCTGGTTCAGGTCAGATTTTGAGCAGAGAATACACCTTAAGAAGGTACCGTGTCTGTAGAGGGGCCCTGATTCTGCCCCTTCGTTTCCCACCCCTGTGTTCACATTCGGATCTCCTGTGCCCCCTCCCAAAGCTCCCTGCCAAATTCAGACCTAATGTAGACCCAAACCCTCCTTACCTCTCTTTAACCCCATCAAGATAGGCGGAGTTCTTTTTTTTTTTTTTTTTTTAAGAGTTCTTCCAAACTGGAAAAAGGAGAAAGGAAGGAAAACATATGGAATGAAAAATACAAACAATGCAGTTTCTGGCGTATAGTTTTCTATAGCTTAAGATGTCATTAAAGGCTTTGAAGCTCCCACCTGATCCCAAATATTTCTTCTAAGATAACCACCCTCTCCTTCCAAAGAACTCCTCCAACTCAAAAGCCCCGTGTCTGCCTGCTTTCTCCTGGCTGCTATCCTCATGGGTTCTAGAGTCGATCTGCCTGTGTGTCCCATCCACCTGCACAGCACGGGCTCCAGGCTGAGGTGGACAGGGTGGGCTCTGAGGTCTTGCTGCCTGGGTCATGCTTTGGCTCTGCTCCTTCCCTGCTGTGGCACTTTGGGCAGGTTCCCTGGTCTCTGTAAGCCTTGCCTGCTATTTCAAAATGGGATCGCAAATGAACACTTTCATAGAGTTATTGTGAGACTTAAGTGATATAATATATTTAAAGAGCTAGGTGCCTGGCATCTAATGATAAAAGCTCAATAAATGTTAGAGGGGAAAAGGCCCTTTGGGTTTGAACGTTGCAGCTTCCTCAAGGTTCTCTGCCTCCAGTTCCAGGTCCGAGGGTCTGGCTGGTGGGAATGACTCAGAGAATGATCCAGCCCTTTCTGGGCTCAAGCTTTTGGGCACGTCCACCTCCTTCCTGAACATCCTCTGAGGACTTGCTTTGGTGGGGAGGAGGGGTCTGGAGAGAGGTCCACAGTTCACTGCAGCTGGGCTGGGGCTGGGTCCCACGAGCTCCCGAACCTGGGGACTGTGTCAGGCGGTTTCTGCAGCAAGGTGGTTGAGGCTGAGCTTCCAGCCTGGGGCGGCTGCTCGTCCTCCTGAGCCTGCTGCAGGGTACAGGGTGGAGGGGCGCAGCTGGGATTGGGGGCCTCCCTGGCAGAGTTAGGGCACCCCTTTCTGGCCTGTGGCTTCTTTCCAGCCTGCCTTCCCTTGGTCCCCAGGCTCCATCTCGGTGAACAGCCGCAGCACACCGTTCCTGGCCACTGGGGAGAGCGAGATCCTGGACCTGGAGAGCGAGCTGTACCTGGGAGGTCTCCCTGAGGCAGGGCGGGTGGACCTGCCCCTGCCCCCAGAGGTGTGGACGGCGGCGCTCCGGGCTGGCTATGTGGGCTGTGTGCGGGACCTCTTCATAGACGGGCGTAGCCGAGACCTGCGGGGCCTGGCTGAGGCGCAGGGAGCTGCGGGCGTCGCCCCTTTCTGCTCCCGGGAGACGCTGAAGCAGTGTGCTTCGGCCCCCTGTCGCAACGGGGGCATCTGTCGAGAGGGCTGGAACCGCTTCGTCTGTGACTGCATCGGGACCGGCTTTCTGGGGCGGGTCTGTGAGAGAGGTGAGGCTAGTCTTTATCCTGGGTGTCCTTGCTCCCCATCCCTGTGCCCCTCCTTCTCAGAGTGGTCCCCATTCTCCATTGCTCCATCCCTTCCTCCCCAGGGTGCCTCTCATAGGCCAGGCCTAGCCTTGTCATTTTGTAATGATCCTCTGGTTTTCTCTCTCCCTCCACTGGCCTTTGCCTGTTCCCCTCTTCTCTCTTCCCTGACTCCTGGGTCAGAGGCCACGGTCCTGAGCTACGATGGCTCCATGTACATGAAGATCATGCTGCCTAATGCCATGCACACGGAGGCAGAGGATGTGTCCCTACGTTTCATGTCCCAGCGGGCCTACGGACTCATGATGGCCACCACCTCCAGGGAGTCTGCTGATACCCTGCGCCTCGAGCTGGATGGGGGGCAGATGAAGCTCACTGTCAACCTTGGTAACCACCCCGCCCTGTGCCTCCTGGCCCCTCCCTGGCCCTGTCTCTGACCCATACCCCCCTCTGTCTGGAGAAGCTGGTGGTGGCACCAGCAAGGGGTTCCCTCAGCAGAGTTTGGAGGTGGGGAGGTGCCAGCCTGGGTCAGAGCCCCTGAGAGCTCTGTCCTCAGCGAGAGGCACAGTACAGGGCAATGCTCTATGCTTGACAACACCGTGACGGGTGGAGACCGGAGTGCCCAAGTATGTCTGGGGTGTGATGACTGTCCTCCCAGGGCGCTCACGTGGAGTTTTGGTGGCATCTGCCCTGCACCCACATGTAATGACATAGCTCATTCTTGGTTGTGGACTCATCCACCTGCTCATTCATTGGTTCATCCATTTGGGAAGCACTCACTGACGCCTGCTGGGTGCTGAGCCCGAGTTCAGTGCATGGCAGATGCAGAGATGAGCAAGACCTGGCCTCTGCACACAGCCGCCCTCATCTGCTCTGCTCCGTTTAAGAGCCGTCTCTGTGTTGGCATTTGTAGGTGCACATGTGTACACTGGACACACAGGACATGCCATCTTCCCCTTGTCATGCCATGTACTTTCATGTTTGAGCCTCATAGCTACTCTATGAAGACACCAGATCACCTGGCAGACCTTACTATCCCTGTTTTTAGATTCTGAAATTCATATATTGTCCAACATTACAAAGCTAGTGATGGCAGGGGGAAGTGCTAGGACTCAAACCAGGTCATTTGCCTTACAGTACAGTGCTTTTCCGGTCACCTCTGACAGGGCTGTGGGTGGAGGGGCATTAGGCTGCTGGCCCTCCATGCCCATGGGTGAGAGCAGGCCTCGGCTCCTCTTTGCCTGCAGTCCCCAGGGTGTCTATGTGGGCTGGACCATGAGGCCTGGTAGGCTCTCTCCATGGGCTTCAGCTCTCATGGTCAGTGCAAAAAGGAAGCAGCAGGTTCACTCATGCAGCTAATATTTATGGGACACCTGATAAGTGCCACACATGTTCCAAGCCAGGGCTATAGCAGTGAATAAGCAAAGTCCCCACCTGTGTGCCGCTTTCAGAGCAGGGGAACCCTGGGAGTGAGAGGTCCTAAGCTGTTCAGGGTAGGGTCAAGTCTGTCCATTTCATACTGGCCTCTCAAAGAATATGAAAGTTTAGCACTTAAGGACCTGCCATGTAGGAAGTCTTCAGGCCACTACAGTCACCTGTATGTCCTGGGCCTAGAGGAGAAGGAGGGCTTTTCTGAGTAGGTTAGAATCCTTAGCTGGGGAGAATACAGAGATTTGTGCTTTTAGATATTTATCCAGAGTCCCAGCCTAACACTGGTTTCTAGGGCATTTGGGGGACAGACTGTGGCCTTTTGGGGTCCCATTACCTCATTATTGTATTTATACTGTATCCTTTCCTTTTCCCCTTTCGGCCACCTGGCCTTTGTATTCCTAGGACAAGGACTTGCAGACAGAGGCCAGGGCTGGAGGTGGGGAGGTATGCAGGTGGCCAGGGCCTCAGAGTTGGTTTGAGGAGTTCCTTGCAGCTCTGCTTCTAACCACAATCACAACCTGTAAAGTGGGTGGTGTGAGGCAGCTCTGCAGGGGAAAGCAGGCCAGGACACGCCCTCTGGCCAAAGCTCCACAAGTCTGCACAGGTCCCCTGCATCCCTGAGACTGTCAAGGGAGGAAGGCCCAGCCCAAGACCCCATGAGTGGCTCGTGCTTCTCAGACTGCCCATGTCTGTGTACCCAGCGTTCGATGCCCCTGCCTTTGCCCCGACATATGTGTGTTCTCCATGTGGCTAAGGCACATGGCTCTGTGCTTGAAGGGGACACAGCAGGGAAAATCTGGGCCCTTTGATTTTCAGGGAAGGCAGATGCTTCTTGCTGCTTAGATTGTCCTGGGCCCCTGGGAAGAAGCTATATTTCTTTAGATTAGACAAGAGGCAGCGTCCTTGGCCAGGAAAACTTATCCTGGTGGGCCCTTGGGACCTTTCACCTTAGGACATACCCTCCCTTTTCATGGGCATGCTTTTCTTCTGTGCCGCATGAGTACTCAGAAGTCAGAGAACAAGGCGGCCCTCCTGGAAGACCCATTGTGTTAAGAATAGGCTTCCCAAACTGACAGCCAACAGGACTGTCCTCCCACCTACCTCTCACCCCTGGCTGTGGCCCTGCCCCCACCCACAGAGATGTATGTGCTGCGATGCCATCTTTAGCATGGTTCATGACAAACTGTGACCAAACATTTGGTGCAGATGCATCTGTCTACAGACACCATCTAATGTGTGTACACAGAGGTGTGTGGCCACTATGTAGGTGCTGCAGACACACAGGTAGCCCCTACTCAGCAACCCAGCAACCCAGCTTTAGGCTGTGATGGGAAGAGTGCTGGGCTTAGGGCCAGAAGACTTAGGGTCTAGCCCTGGTATCTTTCACTGCTGGGTAAGTCATTTCCCATCTCTGAGACTCTGTTATTTATTTATTTATTTGTTTATTTATTCATTCATTCATTCATTCATTCATTTATTTATATTTATTTGAGACAGAGTGTCACTCTGTCACCTGGGCTAAAGTGTAGTGGCATCACCATAGCTCACTGCAACCCAGACTCCTAAGCTCAAGTGATCTTCCTGCCTCAGCCTCCTGAGTAGCTGGGACTATAGGCGTGTGGCACCATGCCCGGCTCATTTTTTCTATCTTCAGTAGAGGTGGGGTCTCAGTTTTCCTCAGGCTGGTCTTGAACTCCTGAGCCCAAGCAGTCCTCTTGTCTCAACCTCCCAGAGTGCTAGGATTACTGGCGTGAACCACTGCGCCTACAGTCTCTGTTTTTTTAATCTGTCAAATGAGGATAAGAATCCCCTGCCTGCTTTCTGTGGTGGTTTTGAGGCTCCAATGTAATGGAATGAAGACATTATACAAGACATTATATGCAAGGCATGCATGTAGAGACCCACCCGGCCTTCTCAAAGGAAGACCACACTGGGACAGGGACCTAAGCTTGGAGCCGGGCCTGGGGCTTGCTTCTACATAGCATGGCCCAGTTTGGCCCCCACCTTGGGATCCCCATTCTGATCCCCACCTGCCTACTCTCCCGGGCCTCAGGGCCTCACAGACAGGAGCAGCACCAAGGCCCCTGTCCAGGCTGCACCTGCTAGGGAACTGGGAGAAGCCTGGGAGGCTGGTCTCTGGCCATGCGGTCTGGTGTTGTAGGGAGGAACTTTGTGGGATGAAACAGACTCAGGGCTGGGCCTGAAGAGGGAGTGGAGGCTGCCAATGACCACTTGGCAGGACAGTTGGGAGGAGGCCTCGGTGACACCCTCAAGAAACGGGATATTTGCTAGACAAGAGAGGGCCAAAATGGCACTGCTGCCTCTTTCCAGACAGAGGATCCAGAGGAATCGGATAATGCCTCCTGCTCCAGCCCTCCAGCCCCCACCACTCCTGCACCACTGAGTGAGGTCCTTGAGCTCTGCTGTCTCTAGCCCCTGAGCGGGGCAGTTGATTTTCTGTCTCTAGGGGATGGTAGAGTCTCCTGGATTCTTTGCCTTGTTCTAGTGTGGCCTTGGTCCCTACATTCTGCCCCGTGTCTGGTCTCTGGGGTCGGTGCCCAGTCTGGCCTGTCCCCTCCTCCCCTCTCTGGAGTTGTCCGTCACTAGGTGTGCCTGTGGGGTCCCAGCTATTAGTGCAATTGACATGAAGGGTGCAGTGTAATTAAGAAATCTCTGAGCTACAAGGGGTCACCTCTTTCAACCCCCTTCATGTGAATTGCCTGTGCATTTCCCACAAATGAGAGGGATCCACCTCCCCCTCCATGGCCATTCTGATCATTGGGTTGTTGTTTCTCAGTGTCACCCTACCTTTCTGAAATTCCCACTAGTTCTGCCCTCTTGAACCAAACAAAGCAAGTGCAACTCTTCATGTTTTAAATGAGATTAAATGCACATTGTATTCCAAAGCTCTTTCACCCCAGGGGCCATGGGAGGGTGCTCTGCCTTCTCACCTGGGCCTGTCAGTAGTCATCGAGACCGGGCTGCTGGGAGCTGGCTCTGAATGAGGGCTGCATCATGAGTGCATGTCGCCACTTTGATGTCACTTAGATGTACTGGAGCCGTGGGCACACCCTCTCCAATCTGTGCTGTGGGGCTGGGAAACCTGTGTTCTTCCCCCCAATTCCTTTCCATGCAGACTGCTCTCTGCCATTGGTCCCATCACACGTTCATACGATGACCTTGGTCTCTGTGTCCAGCCAGGGCCTTGGTGGGTCTGTCTCTGCAGACCAATCACTTCTGCCCATTCCCTGCACTTGAGGCACAGGTCACTAGTTAACAGGTTACTAGTTAGTGCTCCCTGAACTGTGCTGGGTGAGTGTCTGTGTTGAAGGTGCTGGGTTTCTCCCACTCCTGCTTGGCCCCTGGCTTTCCTCTGGGGTGGGGCTGTCTCCCCCCACCACCCACCTGTGCCACCCATCTTCAAGGTGTGTTCATTCTCCTCAAACCCCACTAGAGTGGGGGCTTCCAGGGGTAGAGTCACTGCAGGGGTGGGCCCAGAGCTGACACCTCTTCTCTAGACAGATGGACCACCACTTCCTGGTGCTCCCCTGATGGGGAAGGGAAATAATTGAGCTCCTCCCTCAGGCCTTTTCCCCAACAGGGGCATGGCCTGCCCTTCCAGCCCCCTTTTTTCTTTTTTGGACCCTTCATTGGTGAAGACTCTGCTGGCCCTGAGAGAGCCCCCAGGACCCGACTCCAGGGCCTGGCACTCTTTCACCCTCACTCCGATGTCCTCCCCTTCCCCTACTGTCCAGCCTCTCTGTCCCTCTGCTCCCCCATTCTTCCTCTTTTCTCTTTGCACCCTGTCTGCCTCCTTCCTCTCACTGTGACTTCTCACTTCCCCCGTGTCTGCCCTTTGACCTTTCTCTGCCTCTTCTGTACCCCCATGGTGCCAGGCTGTGGTTCAGGGTCCTGGCTGCTCCCCCCACTCTTCTGCTGCGGTTGACAACGCGTGTGGAGCTCAGCTGTACTGCCCGAGGGGCCCATGGCCCCCAGAGCCACAGGGGCTATCGGTTTATCTCCACTGCAGGAACCTTCAGGGGCCCAGGGGATGCCAGGTGCCACCCTCCTCTGCCTCCTGGGCCATGGGGCATGTGGGCAGAGCCTGTTCGGGAAGGAGTGACAGGAGCCCAGAAGATTGCTGTTAACCGAGGGCCAGAGACAGCCCCTTTCTGAAAGGCAAGGGCTGGCCCAGTGCACACCCGCTCTCCTTCCCTGCTCAGGATCCTCCTGTTCCAGCCCCCTACCTCACAGGGAAGGAAGTCAAGGCTGGGAGAGAAGTGCTCTGCTGGAGGCCACACAGTGAGTTAGTGTTAGGACAGACGAGGACGCAGCTACCCTGTCAGTCTGTGCAGGGGTTTCTGCAGCTATAGCCAGCCCCTCTCCCTCGGGCTGAGTCAGGTTCTGGGTCTGTGAAGCAGTGCAGGCAGCCTTAGGGCCTTCAGCCTGAACTCTACAGGACCCTAGTGCTCTGTTCCCTCTGCAAGGGCCGGCTGACACCCACCTTGTGGGTGATGTGTCCAACCAGAGGGATGGCCAGAGGCCCTGGGGCCTTGGGCTGTTGGCTCTGCATAGACATATGCTTCCTGACCATCTCTTGAAATAAGAGTGCAGCAATGCCCGGACTGGGCAGGGGCAGGAGACTGCCTATGGTGCCTGCTTATCCTTGACTTGCTTTGTGTCCTCAGAGAAGCCATATTTTGGGAGCCTCAGTGTCCCCATCTGTGAAGCCTTGGTTCCTCCCTAGGAAAGCATATTAATACTAGGTCCTCTTCAGGGTGAAAGACCCCCCCATCCCTAGGGGCAGGCTGGACCCCCCAGGATGGGAAGTGGTAGAAGGAAGGTTCCTGCAGGGATGGTGCCAGCCCCTGGGGCTTTGGGAGGTATATGGTCTCGGGAAGGGGGCCCTGGGGCAGACCCCTCCATTTAGCTCAGAGCCTGAAGAGGCACAGGAACAGACCTGTCACACCTGCTCTGAGCAGGGGGTCGTCCCAGAGCAGGGGATGCAGGGACTCTGGCCCTCCCCATCCATCTCCCTCCTGGAGACTGGGGAGATGTGGGGTTGGTCAAGCCCCCAGCCCCTATGGTCCCCTGTACGACTGGGGTTCCCAAGGTGCCCGTCTCCTTCAGACACCAGAGGCCTGGGCCCTTCTAAGAAGGGGGACCAAAGTCCTCCTCCCATCACCTGACTGCCTTTCCTTCTGGCTCTGGGGAGGGTTGGAGCCCTCTTGGGGGCAGGAGGGACAGGGGTCCTACTGAGGAAGGGGAGAGGGCACCTGGGCACGCGTGGTCCCCGGAAAGTGGCCCTGGGGGGAACCCCCGCCCGCAGACACCCCTCCCTGTGAAGGATGTAAAAGAAAAAAAACTTGTTCTGCCTTTTTGTCTCCCCTCCCCCCCTCTGCCCGCCCCATGGCCCCCCCAGACTGCCTGCGCGTCGGCTGCGCACCCAGTAAGTGGCTTCCCTCTTCTTCTGCAGAGACCCAAAGGGACTGGGGTGCTGGATGCTGGGACTGAGGGAGGCAGGGTGGGGGAGGGGAAGCCTCAAATGCTGGCTCGAGTGGGGGTTGGTGGTGGGTGTGGGGAGGGGAGCGGTGTTGGGGGCTGGCGGGCGTGGTTGTGGAGGGCAGAGGGGACCAGATGAAGCAGCACCTAGGAGAGCTGGCAGAGGGTCTGTGGCTAGAACGCTCACTGGGTTCTGGGAAGGGGAGACCAGGAAGCCTTGTCGCCCAAGGCAGCAGGAGGGGAGCAGGAGGTAGAAGTCCAGGGCTGGGGCAAAGACTTGGGTGGCACCTGCAGTGATTGCTCCCTGTCCTATTGGCTGTCAGGGAGGAACTGGGAGGGGCTGGGGATGTGCTGCTGCATCTCCAGAGGTGGCCACAAGGGGGAAGTGGAGGCACGTGGGAAAGAAGATGAGGGCAGGAGGGGAGCATGTCCAGGGCGGGGAGAGTACAGCCCTTCACGGTCAGCTCCTGTGTCAGCTGGGGGACAGGTTTCTGCCAAATGGGGGCTGCTTCAGCGGTGACAATGAGGGCTCTCAGCAGGGGTCAGATGGAGGGTGGGTGTGGACATTTCTGGGCATCCCAGCGTGCCCAGGGCTCAATGCTCTGTTTCTGCATGGTGTGCCTCGAGGTCATTGGAGGGAGCACGTGAACGTGGTGGGCACAGGTAGAGAGGCTGTGTGTGCTCGGCGCCCCTTCCTTTATGTGTGTGTGGCATGGTGTGCTGTGTGCGCCCCGGAGTTCCTTCAGTCCCCTCCACCCCTGCAGGAGGGAGCCCTGGGCATGACCTGGGAGTGCCGCAAAGTTCAGCAACATTTTGAAGATAAGTATGTTTTGTTTTAGACTCTGGAAGCTGATGATCCTGGCTTGAATAAATGGTCATAATTCCTAAGAAACAGAACATTCCCCTTTCTAGCCATGCTGCACATTTACGTGCTATACATGTGGTTGCATGACCAGTGTGTGGAGTTAACCAGGCAGAAAGGTCACATTGGGTCCCACCGTGGACAGGGGAGCTGGGTGTCTGTGGAGGATGAAGCTGTGGATGCACATTTACATCTGGGTACATGGTGAGGCTGTGTGAATTTGGGAGAAAGTTTTAGGTCTGTGCTTATAGGTGCTTTTAGGTTTGTGCTGGAAATTTAGCTGCTAGCTCTGCACACTGAAGGTCCTTAGGAGTCTGGGGGACAAGTGTGTTGGTTGTAAGTAGGAGTGTCTGTGTGCAAAACTTCAGGGTACAGCTCCAGGGGCCCCATTCACTTCATATTCCGTGTGTGTGGCACCCTCTGAAGTTGCACAAAGGGTGGGACTGAGCGTCTGGGTTTGTGACTGGCAGTGTGAATGCACTCACTCTGGGTAGGTGTGAGGCCGGGCCGTGGGTGTGTGTACTTGTGTGCACAGGTGAGGTCGTGTGTGGGTATGTGTATTTGTGTGCACACGTGTGTGGGTGGGGAGGCTGTGTGCCTGGGGTGGTACAGGAAGCCACCTGTGAGTGTGTATAGGTGCCATACTCACTCCCCCCTTGGTGCTGCAGGTAAAGGCCCGGAGACACTCTTTGCGGGGCACAAGCTCAATGACAATGAGTGGCACACGGTAAGGGTGGTGCGGCGTGGCAAGAGCCTGCAGCTGTCTGTGGACAACGTGACCGTGGAAGGTAGGTGGTCTGGGCCCAGGGAGGTGGACACATTTTGTGACCTGTGCTTGGCCCCATTCTACTTGGTAATCGCACCCTGGACAGTGTTCTGGCCAGCTGGCTTTGCCATTTCTCCCTCAGTGGTGGTATAATATGGGGGTCTGGGGCCCAGGGTCCATTTTACTCCCTGCGAGCAGCATTTCCCTGGTAGCCTGCTGGCCCTGGACTCCTCCAGGAGCAGTGCTTGCTGCTAGCACTTAGCCGAGGGCATCTCTGGGATGTCGCTCACACATGGCCCTTGTGTAGAGGGGAACCTGAGGCTCAGCCCAGAAATGATCCTGCAGCCTGTGTCCCAGAGCCATCCCCTTCATCTCCATCTCCTGTCCCGAGCAGGGCAGATGGCAGGAGCCCATACACGGCTGGAGTTCCACAACATTGAGACGGGCATCATGACGGAGCGGCGATTCATCTCTGTGGTGCCCTCCAACTTCATTGGGCACCTAAGCGGGCTGGTGTTCAATGGCCAGCCCTACATGGATCAGTGTAAGGATGGCGACATCACCTATTGTGAGCTCAATGCTCGCTTTGGCCTGCGTGCCATCGTGGCCGATCCTGTCACCTTCAAGAGTCGAAGCAGCTACCTGGCACTCGCCACGCTCCAAGCCTACGCGTCCATGCATCTCTTCTTCCAGTTCAAGACCACAGCCCCTGATGGGCTTCTCCTGTTCAACTCGGGCAACGGCAATGACTTCATTGTCATCGAGCTGGTCAAGGGGTGAGGGGCTGGGCATTGCACTGCTGTCAAGGAAGTGGCCCCTTCCCCCGGCTGAACCAGATGTAGTTCCCCCAGCTAGTGGGGGAGGGGTGGTGTCCAGTCCCCTTGAGCCACAGGTCGTGATTCAGGTCTCCAACCACCAGCCAAGATGGAGAAGCAGCCCCTATCCCACTCCGCTGACTCCCCGGCTGCTTCTTTGCCGGAGCGTTTCAGTTATGGCTGTTCTCTGTCCACTGTCCTGGCTCAGGCTCTCTGCCCTCTGCAGGCAGAAGTCAGCCTCGCCCCTCTCTTGCCTTAGAGGACCCCACCCCAGAGCAGCCCAGTCCCTGCCTCCAGAGGACCCTGCTGTCCCATGAGCCTCCCCCATCCCCTTTTGAGCCTGTGTCACAGGAGCCAGCTCCTCAGTGGCCCTCCCTCCCCACATTCTCCCCATGACAGGATCTCACACCGTAGCCCTCTTGCCATTGGTTTTGGTCCCTCTCTGATGGGATCTCCCTCTCAACTCCCTCTACCCTTGTCCTCTAGGACCCCTGCCAGCTGTAGCTGCTCCTCACCCCACCTTCCCAGCATCACCCCCACCCTGACCCAGTGTCTCCTCCCTACTGTGGGGCAGGTACATCCACTACGTGTTTGACCTGGGGAATGGCCCGTCCTTGATGAAGGGGAACTCAGACAAACCAGTCAATGACAACCAGTGGCACAACGTGGTGGTGTCCAGGGACCCAGGCAACGTGCACACGCTCAAGATTGACTCCCGCACTGTCACGCAGCACTCCAATGGCGCCCGAAACCTCGATCTCAAAGGTGGGGCTGGGGCCTTTGGAGAAGGCCTGGCCCTAGCCCAGACACCCCCTCGCCCCAGCAAGATTGACCCCTCCCGGCTGCTGTATCCCTCTCCTTCCGCCCCTAGCTTCCACTTCTTCCCTTCTCCGCTTTGCCCACCTGACATTGTCCTGTCAAAGTTCTGCTCAGCGTGCCTGCGAGTCTGCTTCTCAACATGGAAAGCCTGGTTGCAGGGGTGCTTGGTGGCCTCCTAGAGCTAGGAGTAGGTAGCTCAGGCCTTCCAAGGACCTCTTGGACCTCCGAGGTTGAGAATCCTGCCTTGGTGGAGGGCTGGAGTGAGGAGGGAGCTCAGCACCATCCTGGGCAGACAATGAGCGGCAGAGGGAATACCTGAAACAACTGTCCTGGGCACCGGGCTGGGCCAGCTCTGAGACTTTTTGGACCCAGGCTTCCGTGGTGTGTGTTCAGGGTGACACAGGATCCCGTGTTCCCCAAAGCCTCTTTGGTAGTCATTGAAGTGGTCATTGCCTGCCTCCAGAGTGGGTGACTGAGAGCAAGGAAGAGGAGGGTGAGCCAAGAGGCCTGCAGCCTCTCCAGGGTTCTCCACTGGGGGCAACGTGAGCTCTTCCTTGCACATGCCCAAGGCAGCCCTCAGCCCCTTAGGGACCCCTGGGTGTCAGTGTGACTCAAACTGTTAGAACTTGGGGAGGGTCCTCAGAAACCCCTGAATTCCCGGCCCTGCCCCGTCAGATCTGAATCTGCTGGATCTTGCGGCAGAGTGCTGTGAATTCTCTTTGCTCCCAGAAGGGGGCGATGTGTCACAGAGAATTCGAAGTGGCAACAAGCCCAGGGGTTATCTTGGCTGGTCTTGTGTTGCACTGAGCCAGTGGGCAGCAGATTGACCAGTGTATTAACTGAAGCTCTGCTCTGGGCTGGCCAAGGCTTCCAGGGAGTTTGGCTCCATGGAGGTGGCGGGTGTCAGGTATCCCCAGGAGAACTTCTTCCCAGAGTCCCCAGGCCAAGTCCTAGTTGTTAGGGGAAGGGAGCTGGGCTTAGAACTCTCTAGGAGAGAACTCAGAGTTGGGGGAGGCTTGAAGGAGTTCTCAGAATGGGAGACTTCAGGAGGGAGGGAGTGGAGGTGGAGGGGATGGGGCTTTGCATCTATGAAAGGCCCTGATTACAGGCCGGAACTGGAATCAAATGTGTGGGAGAGAGCACGGAGCAGGTTCCTCCAGCTGTCCCCCCGCCCCCCACTCCCCCAAGCATCTGGGCTTCTCTGGGAGGGGAGCAGACAGATGGCAAAGTGAAGAAGAAAGAAGGAAGAGGTGGGGGGTGGGGATCTGCAGGTCGCTGGATCTCTGCAAGGGACCTGGAGTCTGGAATGGGAGCTCAAGAGGGCTGGGAAGACCTGACAGCCAGATGCTGGTGCCCTGGGAGGGGAACGAGGGTCTGGATGCCTCAGTTGACCCCACTTCCTTTACAGGGGAGTTGTACATTGGTGGTCTGAGCAAGAATATGTTCAGCAACCTGCCCAAGCTGGTGGCCTCCCGGGATGGCTTTCAGGGCTGCCTGGCCTCTGTGGACCTCAACGGGCGCCTCCCAGACCTCATCGCTGACGCCCTGCACCGAATCGGGCAGGTGGAGAGGGGCTGTGACGGTGAGTGGAGGGTGGAGGAGTTAGGTGTGACCCTGCTGGCTGCAGAGGCAGACCGGGGCAGGTAGTCTCTGCTCAGCAAAGTGGGCTTCCTTCTCAAGCCTTGTGGAAGCCTGCCCCACAGTTCTGGGACAGGGGTACAGGTGGGTGAAGGGTCACTTGCCCTCCCTCTTACCTCCCACCCTGCAGTCCTGGAGTTCCTTCCATTTCCAACCCCACCCCCCTTATCAGTACTTGGCCCTTTCAGCCTGGCAGGGCTCAGAGTAGGACTTCTCCACCTGGCCCTGAAGCTTCCGCACCTCCTGGGGAGGGAGGGGGCTTGGCTGAGCCGGGGGTGTTCCTTCTCCTGCCCCTTTCAGGCCCCAGTACCACCTGCACCGAAGAGTCCTGTGCCAACCAGGGCGTCTGCCTGCAGCAGTGGGATGGCTTCACCTGTGACTGCACCATGACTTCCTATGGAGGCCCTGTCTGCAACGACCGTAAGTGCTTGGAAGGGTTGGGGGTCTCAGGGGAGATCTGGGCCCATTCCCAGCCATAGAGACTGCCAGAGAGCCCAAGAACCATGCTGCTTTCTTCCTTCTCACCCTCGTCTTGAGAGTCCAAGGGGAGCTGCTGGCTGCTATCCCTTTTCAGAGTCTCTCTCCTGGGGCTGTGCAGGATTGCTGCTGCCTGGATCTCTGAGCCAGTCCGTTGATAGATGGCCTTTCCTCCTTTCCGAGCTGGTGGGACTCTGCTCCCTTCACCCACAGCCAACGGTGTCAGCCTCTGTGGGTGACCTTGTTGCTGTCCTGTGTGATTTTGGTGATGGCTTTACCTGCTGTACCTCACACAGACACATTATTTCACAGGGAGGGGGGCTGTTATCAACCTGCACCCCCTTTGCTCTGGTGCCCTCCGAGTATGCAGTGAGAACGTGTTATTTCCCACTGAGAGCAGGCCCACACCCCAGAGGACAGGCTTAGGAGGTTCCCAGGAGGCCAGGCTGTTGGACAGCTAGTTTCCCTGGACATGGGCCCTGCTGTTCCCTCATTCTCCCCCAAGAATCCTAGCTGCAGGTTGTCCCTTTGAGCCACAAGGACACTTTGTGGTGTCCTTGATTGGTTATTCTCCCTGGCTGGGCATCTGCTTGCTAACTTGCATATTGTTTTAGGCCCCTCCCCAGAGAGGGCAGCTTGAGCAGCAGTTTCCAGTCCCTAGTGGCTGGTGGCCGGCAGCTAGTCAGAGCCCGGCAGAGGGAGGGCAGCTGGGGCAGGAACAGGGTGGGGGGAGGAAACCTACTTTGTGGGGTGCTTTGGAGTTTCCCTCCAATGATCGAGTTGTTGAGCAGAGTACAGTCTCCTCAGACATCGCTTAAATTGTCTTCCCTGGGATAGCCCTGTGGCAAGACCAAGCAGGAACATCAGCTGCCTGGGAAAAGACACACACACACACACACACACACACACACACACGGGAGGATGGAGCTTCTCCATTGTACAAACACGAACTGAGGCCTGGAGAGAACAGTAGGTTTCTGAAGGTAGTTAATAGCAGATCTAGGGTGAGAACTCAGGCCAGTGCCCTTGGTTCCACACCACACTGCCGGACCTTCGTCACCTGGGTGAGTCCTGAGTTCCTTATAGGAGAAACCTATTGGTTTCAGAGATGGGGGCTCTTGGTTTTTCCTTCGCCTTTGAAAAATTGTCCAGCCCATCTCCCTCAGCACTTTCCTGGCACGGCCAGCCCTGCATATCCCCACATCCTACTCTGTCCCCCAGGGTTTTCCTCATCTTACCTGCTGCTCTCTGTGCCTTCCAGAGCCTCCCAGACAATGGCCAGCTCAGGGGCGCTTCAGCCCTGGCTGCCACGGTGTAAAGATGGGCTGAGGTTGGGCCTGTTCCCAGCCAGGTAATTCAGCTTTGCACATATCTGGAGATAATGGGAACTTTGGAACTTATTAATAATAGTAACACTCCCCACTGATAGTCATTTGTAGCTTATAAAGCCCTTGTAATTTGATCCTCAGAGAAGGCAATGGGATGGAGACTTCCTTCCTGGTTAACTGATGAGGAAACCAGGCCTCGGGAAGAGGCAGGACTCACCCCAAGTCATGAGGGTGGGAGGGGGAGCTCAGCTAGGACCTAGGTGCTCCTGACTGTTGTTCAGCTCTGGGTGGTGGTGGTGCCCCTGGTGGGCATTTCTTGCCAGGGTGGAGGGAATCAGCATCTGGAAGTGCTGCTGCTTACCACACTGCTTCGCTCCCACTCAGTGGAGCCTTCCAGGAAGGGAGGGTGCTTAGAAATGGATGGGGGTTGGCCAGGGGGTCATGCCACCTTTTGGCAGGGGTGGGAAGAGCACCTCCTCTGGGTTCCAGGCTGGTGGGAGGCAGGGATAGTTGGGGTCTTAGGAAGTGTCACCATCCCCAAGCACTGGTCTTCATGCCTGGCAGCATAGCCTGAGCAAAGCTGTGGAGCTAAGACAAGGTGGGTGCAACCTGGGAGCCCGCACAGGGCTCAGCGTGCTGTTCCTCCCAGTGGCCCTGGCCCTGGTGACCCTCTGAGATCTCCACCCCTGAAGGGCAGGGCAGGAATTTGGGGAGCAGGGCTCTGCCAGGGCTTTTCAAACCATACCCCCTCTGCTTCTGGGACTGCTCTTCCTTTGAACTTGCCTCTGCTTGACATTTCGTGCTCTTTCTATGGCTGGTCTTCTTGGGGCCTTGGTGATGGACAAGGCCATGCAGGAGCCCAGTGGAAAAGAAGGAGGGGGGTGGGATCGGCCACAGTGGAAGGAGCAGGACCTGCCCTCTGATGGTTGGGGTGGGGAGTGGAGCTGTCTGGTCTGGGAGGGACCAGGGCGAGGAGAGGTCGGACCTTCTGAACAGCCTTTCCCATTTATTGCCTCAGATTCTCTGTCTGTGACATGGGGACTCCCCCTGGGGGTGAAGGGATTTTTGTGTTCCTTCAAGGCTCAGGAGCCTTTGCTCTGGGAAGACAGGAGAAAAAAATCAGAGGGAGAGAACCCATCTCTGCGATGAGAGGCAAGTGGAGAGAGAAAGAAAAAGAGAATATGAAATGAGAGAGAAAGAGGGGATAAAAGGAGAGACACTTCCTGATGTGCGGCTGAAGCGCCAGGGCTGAGGCTTGGACTGAGGTGCTCCCTTTTGGCCCACTCGCCTACTGGATGCTATGTCTCTCAGAGGCCAGCTCCTGCCCTCCTAGGCGGCCAGCTCCTCACCATCTCTGCCTCCCTGTCTCTGTTTGTCTCTGCAGTCTCTATTGATCTCTTGCCCACCTCCGTCTCTCCCTTCTTTCCTACCCTCTATGCCTCCCCAACCCTCCTCAGCCTCGCCCCCTCCACCTCTCTCCAGTTCCCACTCACTGGTATTGATTGGCCTCTAGGCGGTTTCCCTTCCTCTCCTCTCACCACCAGCCCCTCCCTCCCTCCCTCTGGGACCATAAATTTTCTGCCTTCTCAGAGCTGTGTCAGTCTATATTCCAGATCCAGGGGCACAAGGATGGGACATAGAGGGCAGGAGGACATGGCCTTCGGGAGCCCCAGCCCTGCTCCTCAGCCTGCATGCAGTCTCTCTTCCCTCATGGGGCCATGCACTGCCTCAAGCCTCCTCTTGGGTGCCTCTGAGGACCTGGCCCTAGCATCTAGCGGGGGTGGAGGACTGGCAGCAGCACCGGGGGAGCTGTCCCGGGTCCTGACTGTATCCTGGAGCTGGGGACAGCACACAGGGCTCACGGTGACAGTGTTTGCTCCCAAATGGAGTTCAGAATCAATAAGCAGGAGCCAGCTCTCTCCTGCCTCTCTGCCCTCCTATCTCCCAGCCCTCCCCTTTCTCGCATAACCCTTCTTGCCCCTTCTTTGCCCGCCTTCCTCACTGTGCTACACGGTTTCCTGGGCTCCCACAGGTGCACTCCGCTCTCTGCTTCTCTCCCTCTTTTCTCCTCTGCTCCGTCTGCTCCCCACACCCTCCCCCTGGCCCCAGCAGGCTGATGTGGGCCTTAGACCATGGCCTCCAGATGAAGGGAAGGGAGTCTTCCTGCACTTACCTCTGGGGCCATGACAAGTGCTTCCTAGAGGCCCCCAAAAGTTTGGGGGGCAGATCCCAGTTGATGGGGTACCCTGAAGAAGTGTTTTTCTCAGCTGGACATAAGTGGTACAGGAATGGTTTTATCCTAAGTGGGGCACTCAGTGGACAGGTGTCCTTGAGACCCCTCATGGAGAGAGAGGTTGAGGCTGGGGCGGTGGGAGTGGAGAGGAAGGACTGGAGGTATCCGGGAGCAGATTGTGCAGAGGGGTTGGGGACCACCCTTTGGGGGGAGGTGGTGAGGAGAATGTATATGTGTGTGGCCTGTCTTATTCTGTAATACCTTCCGGGTTCTGGGTGCATTGTTTGTATGCTATGGATGGCCCTATTTTAGAGGTGAGCTTCGGGAGAGGGGCAGGGGTGTCTATGTGTATGTTGGCCATTTATTGCCTGTAATCAAACATGTATGTGTGCGCACATATGCGTCTGTGAGCATGCTTCACACTCGGCTGAGAGTGATTCTGTGTGCCAGTGTCTGTGAGCACATGCATGCATATATGTGTCTGAGCCTGTGTGCGTGTGCCTGCTTGCACACTGGTGCCTGTATGGGCACGTGGGTGTCTCCATACCCAAGCCGGTCCACATCCTAGCGTGCACGTGTGTTCGGAGGGGTGCGTGCAGTGGTGGCGGTGGCCGCATCTCTGTGCTCTAGAGGAGCGAACACTATTGGGGTTCGTCCAGGTGGGAGGGGGGAGGAGAGGAGGAGGAAGAGAGCGGCCTCTCTTGCTAGCCTCAGTCCCGTTCAATTATTCAGCAGGGCCCCTTCTCACCGAGCGGGGTGCGGGAGGAGAGCGCGCCCAGGCGCGGGGGAGGGGCGGGGCTCACGCAGAGGAGAGGCGAGCGCCGAGCGGGCTAGCCAGGTGCCGCGCGGTGGAGCTGCCCAGCGCCGCCCGCCGATCGGGAGCCGCTTCGGTCCCTCCGCCCTGCCCCCTCCTCCTCCCGCGCTCCCCTTCCCCTCCCATCTCCACTCTCCACCCTCCCTCCCTCCCTCCCTCTCCCTTCCACCTCTCAGCCTCTGCAGCAACACTCCGCTGCCTCCATCTCTCCGCCGGAATCTCTCAGGCTCGCGCCTTTCCTCTGCTCAGCCCCGCTCCCCTCCTCTCCCCTTCTCTCCCCTCCTCTCCTCTCCCTTCATTCCCCCTCACCCGGATTTGCTTCCCTTCCCCCTTCTCCCGCCCCCCCCTCCCCCGGCCGCTCCCTCCTTTCCCCCGGCCTCCGTCGGGCGGCAGCGGCAGCGGCGGCTCGGCCGGCCCTAGTCGCCGTCGGTCTCCCGCTTTCCGGGAGCCGGGCCTCGGTCGTCTTCTCTCCTCCCGCCGCACCGCCTCGCGCCCCGGCTGGTTTTTCCGCAGGATTTCCCCGCTCTCCCCTCCCTGCTTGGCCCTTGCTCTCCCCTCCCTCCCCACCCGGCACCATGCCCCCTCCCCCGGGCGCTCCCCCGGGTTTCTGACGGCCCTCTGCGCCGCTCCGACCCCGCCGGGATGCGGAGAGACCCCTAGCTCCTCGCGATGGACCCAGGCGTCCTGGACCTTGGCATTGCCGCTCCGCGGACCCCCGATTCCCCGGCGGGATCCAGTTGATTTCGTTGGCTCCGCACCGAGGCTTGGGCTCTGGTTTTCCTTCTCTTCACCCCTACCCCCCTCCCGGAGTTCGGAGCTGGAGGGGGGCTTCGCGGGGCTGCGCAGCCCCGCGTCCCCGCCCCCGGCCCTGGGGCTGTGAGGCGGCAGCCCCCGGGCCGAAATGCCCCCCGGGGGGAGCGGGCCGGGGGGGTGCCTGCACCGCCCCCCCGCCCTGGCTGGGCCCCTGCCGCCACCACCGCCGCCACCTCTGCCGCCGCTGTTGCCGCTGCTGCTGCTGCTGCTGCTGGGGGTGGCCGAGGGGGCCCGAGTCTCCTCCAGCCTCAGCACCACCCACCACGTCCACCACTTCCACAGCAAGCACGGCACCGTGCCCATCGCCATCAACCGCATGCCCTTCCTCACCCGCGGCGGGCACGGTAAGTGGCACTGCCGAAGCCGGCCGGCCCCCCCAGGCCTCCCGCGTGCTAGTCCCAGGCCCCCGCGGGCCCCACCCCAGTTGTGCGCGGTGAGCCGGCCCTCTACTCTGCAGCTGGGAGCCCCCTCACCTCCCCTAGCTAGCTCCTATCAGCTTGGCCCCACCCTCGCCTCCATCACTCTACTCCCGCCATCACCCTCATCTCTGTCTTCATCACTTTGCTTCTTTCTGTGCTCACTGTCCCCTCCTTACCCCCTGTCGGTTTGTAATCACCTTCCTATTTGGGTACCCCCATCACCTCCCTCTCTGTCCTTTCGGCCTCTCCTACAGCTCTGCCTGCCATCTCTCTTCCGCATCACCTCCTCCATCTCTGCCCCTTGTCATTTCTCCATTTGTCTTACCTCCACCCCTGCTTTACCCTCACCTTCCCACTGCTGGTCTGTCGTCCTCCCCCTCCCTCTCAGACTCCGTCTCATCTGTCATTTCTGCCTCTTTCACCTTTTCATATATGTCTCTGTTTCTTTTCTGTCCCAACAGCAACCTGCCCTTCTTTTCCCAATACAGATCTTCCACCTCCTCGCAAATGATCATGCTCCACTGTCCCACCATTCTCCCATCCTTGTCCTCTCATCTCCCGTGTCCCCCCTGCATGCTGCCTCGTCTCTGCCCTGCCTGTACCTCTGACCCACAGCATCTCTCACCTCTGCAGCCCTAGCACTTCTAATTTCTGTTCCCAGGCTCCCCTTCACCTCCTGTGTCAGTCCTCTGTCACTGTCCACTGACTGTCACCTCTCATCTCAGCCCTTCATAACCGTCCGGCTCAAAACCGACTTCACCTTCCTTCTCACACCCCATCCCCTTCCGTGTCTGGCTTCTGTCTCTTCTCATTTCCACCCTTCATCACCCCCATCTCAGGCCCCTCATCACTTCATATCTTAGACTCTTCAGATTCCCTGGATGCCATGTCTTCCCATCTGCACCTGTCCCCTTCTGTGTCTGTGCCCCATTACCTCCCACGTCTGTGCTATCACTTCCCACCTCAGTCCCTCCTTCACATGCCATCTCGGAGCTTCTGTCACCTCCCATCCCAGAGACCCCATCACCTCCCGTTTTAGTGTAGTCATCACTTTCCTTCTCTTTATTCCACATCACCTCCCATCTCTGTGTCTTGTCATGACCTCCCATAGCTACCCCATGGCTCCCATATTGGTTCCCCTCATCACCTCCCATACCTGTCCTCCTGTGACTCCCCTCTCTGTGTCCTCCATCCTCACCTTCCATCTCTGTCACCTCCCACTGGGGTACTATGACACCTCCAAGCTCCCATCACCTTTCATCACTGCCTTCGTCAGTTCTCTCTTGGACCCATGTGGCCAACATTTCTGTACCCCCATCCCTTCCCTTCATCTGTACCCTTCTCACCTCCTGTTTCTTTCACCTCTCATTTTTTACTCCACTTTTGTCCTCTATCGTCCTCCACCTCTGTATTTTCATGCCTTCCCATCTGTGCTTTCTCTGCCTCCACTTACATCATTGTTCTACATCCGTCCATCCTTGCTTCCCAATCTTTGGGCCACCATATCACCTCCAATTTTTTGCTTCTTTTCTGGTATTCTTCCCTTTTCTCCTACTTCATCTTATCTCTGTTTTCATGCTTTTATTTTCTTCTTGTCCAATTCCCCCTGGAGCAGCCTGTTCAGACCCCCCTCATTCCTTTCCTCTCTTGTCCCCAGCATAGTTGCCCTTCTCTCATCTCTGAGAAGCTGGGATCCTCTCAGCAATTCTCTCCAGTTTCTTCCTCTTCTTCCATGTCCCACCCCACACTTTGCTCTTGATCTTAGCTCCCTCCTCTCCCCAGGAACTCTCTGGCTGTCTCTACCTTCCATTGTCCCCTTCTGCCTCCCTTGAGGCCCAGTGTTGCTCCCAAAGGTACTCAGAAAGGCCATGGTCTTTCTGGGCAATGAGGCAGGAAGGGGCGAGATGGGAAAGGGGAGTCAGATACATGGGGCAGCCTCATTGGGCAGAGAGGAGAGAAGATGAAAGAGGAAGGCAAAGGAGAGAGGAGCTGGCCCAGGGACACTAAGCAGGTTGGGAGGAGGGCCTGGGGTAGGAGTGCCTGAGGAAGGTTCCATGAGGAAGCAAGAGCTAGGCAGAGGGAAGGCAAATGGACAGAAGAGCAAAGGGAACCTATGGAATGTTGGCCTTGGGACTGCCTTGGAGATGGCCACCCCCTTGCTGTGCAGAGGGGGAAGAGGGCCAGTGACTGCCTAGTGCCTCACAGAAGTAGAGGAGGAGCTGAGGGAAGAGGGTGGCTGGTGTGGGGGGGGGCTGTGAAGGGTGGGGCAGCTGAGAAGAAGAAGAGGGCCCAAGGAAAGATGGAAGAGTAGGGATGAGGCCACCTGTCCTGACTGAACCCCACCTCTGCTCACCTTAACCATGGGGGTGATGAAAGGACAAGTTCCTATGGGGCTCCATGCTTCGCTGGAGGACCAGGCCAGCTCTAGAGCCTTTCTAGGCCAGACTTCCTCTGCGCCAGTGTCTCCCTAGCATCCCCAGTGTGGGGGAGCCTCTCTTCCTTCTGCATCTGCTTCTATACTTCATTTCTCTTGGGGTCTCCATTTGCTTCTGCCTTCCCTCCCCCCCCGCTTCACCCATTTACTCTTCCATTCTCCAGCCCCTCTTGTTACATAATGTCCCTACCTGCCAGACACCCATGGACACTCCTGCCCCTGATGTCTGTCTGGAGTGTGGAAGACTGACATATCTGGGTCCTAAAAATGGGCTGAGGGGGTGACACTCCTGGTCCTTGACCCCCGATTCTGGCTTCAGAGTCCTTGTGGGTCCTCCCCACCCCCGACCTTCATTTCTGTTACCCTCTGGAGCCAGGAATGGAGTGGTCAACCCCAGTTCGATTCTGTGCCAGTGTCTTCCAGGGGTTTTGGGTTTATCACCCCTGTGCATAAAGGGGGCTAGCGTTTATTTTGATTCTGAATATGGGTGTGTTAACTTGGATTTCTGACAGGATGGTTTTTGGCCAAGCACGGGGTTAAGAATTGAAGGACTATATTCTGGGATTCTAGATCAAGAGAGTTGAGCTCAGGAATTTGGCCCTGTAGAGATCTCTCCCTCTGGGTTGTGAAGGTCCATATACAAAGAGCTGGGGTGGGCTATGAGCACTGGGACCAAGGCTTTTCTGGATTGTGCCAGAGGTTTTATCCTGTCACAATTCTAGATCTTCCAGAAGGCTTTTGTCATGGCTTCTAATGCTGCAGGGGTACAGGCAGACAGGGTGTGCACGTGTAGTTTTAACCACGGGGGCATCACTGCATGGGTGGGTTTTTACATGGGATGATTATGTTGTTTGGTCTGGGTTAGCTAACCATTATTAATGGTTGGTTGGTTTTTTTTCTAGAATGCAAGTGTGTGTGGGACTCTATGGAAGATTCTTGATCATTTAGAGTGTTTCACTGAATTCAGTGAATTTCTGGGTCTAGGAGGCATTGAGGAGACGATGTTGGGTGTGCTCAGAAGGTGTCGATTCTGGTCCTGTGGCATCTGGTGTCTGGCCAGAGGCTCTTGCCTTGGGCTTCAGGTGTGTAGCATTCCCTAAAATGTATGCATAATTCAGCACACTAGCAGCTTCCTAGGCAGTCAGAAACAACTGGTCTAGACCACCCTTGGGCAACATTTTGGGCCTTGGCTTAGGTCCCTCTTATCTCTGAACCCTTTTTGGAGCCTATCCGAGATTCTAGATGCAGTGCCCTATCCTGGGCTCCATGTCTCCTAAAAAGCCGGCCATGCCTTCCCTGGGGGAGTCTGTGGGCAGTGCAGAGGACAGCTTGCCTGGGAGAGGTGGGAGGTGTCTCTAGAGCAGGCTGTGGAGGGACCCGGCAGAGGCCCCGCCTCCTGGCCCCGGTGTCTTTCCCAGCCGCAGCCCTGTGAGCCCTCGGGTGGCAGCCGTGGTGCTGGGGAGAGAAATGTCTCCCCAGGGTAATTACTGCCGCCCCAGTCCAATAAACCATTCATCCTTCACCTCTTCTGCTCAAGAAGTATCTCTCTGCCGGTACCCTCCACAGTGTGATAAACGCCCTTAGGCTTTAACAGGCCCGCCCAGCCTAGTAAACTGGCTGCATCGTGAGCACAGCTGGGTGATATACATGGGGGAGGCCTGGGCTGGACTGGGCTGGGGGGTGAAAAGACCTGGGGGTGGATGTGTGCATTCTGGCCTACTCTGGGACAGCCCCTGCCCTTGGGCCACCTGCGATGTGTAGCCTCCTTTGTGCGCTCACCGCCATGATTCCCAGCTGCTTCATCTCCTGTCAGGGTCTGCCTCTCCACGCTGGGTCTTTGTGTGCAGCTGGGTGCGTCGCTGCCTGTGTGTGGGTGTGGGGTCTGGCTGTGCGTCACTGGGGATGTGTCTGCTGCGGGACTGGGTGGTGGGCACCGCTTCTGATCACCCCTGCCTCGCTGCCCAGTGGGCATCAGGCCTGCTTGTGCCTCGGCCCTCTCTGGCACAGACAGGGCTCTGTCCCTGGTGATATGCTTTCTGGGATTGCGGGTGGGAAAGTGAAGAGAAAGGACCTTTTTCACCTAGATCTGGGGGACTCGGGGGCAGCCTCCAGGTAGATGGGATTTCCTTCCTTGTTCTGATGGACCAAGAAACCCAATAAAACCCTCCTCTGACTGGGAGGCCCTCAAGCCCGGGCTGAAGAGGCTGCAGCCTCTGGTCAGGGAGGCATGGGTCCAGGTGTGTGTGAGGTGTGTGTGAGGAAGGTCAGCGTCCCAGCTCCCCTGGCCCTCCCCACCCCCCAATTCAGACATGCAGTTTGTAAGCCTGAGGGGGGGGGAAGGAGGACCCTGGGTATTACGGTTGCCATGGAAACAGCGAATCTGGAGTGCTGCAGTGTTGGGAGAGGAGAGACTGTTGCTGGCTGAGGCCTACTGGGCTACCCGCCTCCAGGCCCTGCCCTTTCCAGGCAGGTGACCACACCGGGTGGGGGTGGGGCTCTCTGTGTATCCCCCCCCAGCCGCCCTCAACTTGGGCCCCAACCTGAAGGTTCAGGCTCACCACTGTGCCTCTAGAACCCCTAGGTAGAAAGAACACCTGGGGCTGGAGGGGCCAGAGACAAGCCCCCTTTGTGTGCTGGGGGTGATTCCCCAGTCACAGGCTAGGGGTAGATGTCAGTTATTAGTAGATATGGAGGTGGCTCTTTCCCCACTGCCCTGCCCCCCCACCTCCCACCCCGGGGCCATCTCTGACACTCAGCCCCTGTCAGTGTAGGTGGAGAGCGTTGATGGTGTGGATGGTGCTCTGGGGAACTCAGGGGGCTCATGGCTCTGCTTGTTCCAGCCCCAGCCCCCTGCTGGCCTCATTGCTTCTCTGGGACTCAGGCACACAGTTCCCTTCTCTCCGCAGCTCCTCCCTGTGCCTGCAGACAGTGCCTCTCTCCATTCAGGAGTTTCCCTCTCCTGTGGGGGCCTAGGAGCTCCTTGGGACAGAGCCCCCTTAACCCTGATTGCCTGAGTCCCTGAGATGAGAGACCTCGAGGTACCCGAGAGGACCCGGCCCCATGTTACCAGCTGGGCCACCATCTTGGCTGAGCCAGATTGCTCCTTGGAAGTGCAGCAGGCACCCCCAGGACTCCCTGTGCCAGCCCAGAGCTTCCCACCCCCAGGGCCAAACTTTTCTCCCAGCCATACTCCAGACTTTGCCCCCAGGCCCCATCCGCCTCTCTGCTTCTCTCTGGCTAAGTCCTCCCTTGTACCCCTCTCCTCCCAAGAAGTGCTTTGAGAGGAGTCGTTAGTGGCTAATTATTTAATTAAGCATTTTATGAATCTCATCTGCTCCATTTATGTTCTAAAGAATGCGAGAGTATTCTCTTCCCTTTCCTTCTCTGCAGGCCCCAGAGTGCTAGTTCTCCAGGCCTCCCAGACAAGGCTCCCTTCCCAGAAACTGGGTGACCAGCCCCCCACCCCCACCCCCAGGGAGCTCAGTCAGCGGCAGGAGGGAACATGGCGACTAATGGGGTTTATTTTGGGGCTGAGATCGTTAGGGACCTCACACCGCCCCCAGCAGCCGGCTGGCGAAGAGGAGAGGGTGGGGTGGGGGAGGGCTAGGAGAGGGAGCCTTCATCTCGGGCTCCCACTCTCCCATTTCTCTCACCTACACCCCTCTCTGTCCTTCTCTGTCCATCTGTCTCTGCCTCCTTCCTCCTCTGGCTGTCAATCTGCCCCCCACCCCATGTCTGTGTCTTCCTTTCTGGGTAGGGCTCCAGGTCCTCCCTGCTTTGGGACCCAGGCAGCCCCCTGGTCGGGGTGGAAGCAGGGAGTCCTGGTCAAACCAGGTGGGGATGGCAGGGCAGATGTTGGGGGGCACTAGCTATGCTGACTCAGAGCTGCATACAGCCCTGCTTATCTTCCTGCCATCGCCTGGGGCTCCTTTCAGCCTTGGTGCCTGCTCAGCTCAGGCCCCAAAGAAGCACACACCTTGAATCTGTCACCCATGCCAGCCCTGGGAGAAGTGGAGCTGGTCAGGACTAGGCCCCCTGGGTCCTCCCTGCCCAAGGCACCTCATCTTCTCAGTCTCCTTGCAGCCTCTCTCTAGGCTCTCTCTGTTGTCACTCTCTCTATTACCTCTCTGTTTTGCTGTAATTAAAGCTAGAATTCTTGATGAGGCAGCTACATCTGTCTGTGCGCGTGCACAGGCTCTCACCCAGGCACCCGCCTGCCAACTGTTCCCTGGGGTTGCAGGGCTGGTGTCTGCCGAGGGTATAACAGCTCAAGCCCCACATCTGGACCCAGGGTCCCAGTGGCATTCTGGTCACAATCCTGAGGACCTGCTGACCTCGCTCTCCTGATGTCGTTTCTCCCTCTCTCCCTTCTCTCTACAGCTGGGACCACATACATCTTTGGGAAAGGGGGAGCGCTCATCACCTACACATGGCCCCCCAATGACCGGCCCAGCACAAGGATGGACCGCTTGGCCGTGGGCTTCAGCACCCACCAGCGGAGTGCTGTGCTGGTGCGCGTGGACAGTGCCTCCGGCCTTGGAGACTATCTGCAGCTGCACATTGTAAGGACCCAGGGCCCTGGCCCTCTGACCTCCAACCTTCCCAACCCCAACTGCACTCAGTCCTTCACTGCCATGGCATCAGCACCCCAAGTCTTTTCCTCATGGGGAGCTCTCAGAACCTCTGTTCCCCCATCTCTGGTGCTTTCTGTTAAGAAGTTCTTCTGAGACCCATTCCCCTCCCAGTTATTCACTGAGACTCCCAGAGCCACCCTTGCATGGGGTTTGAATATCCCCCAGCTCCCTGAGACCATTTGTGTCCTCTGACATTCCTGAACTTAGGCAAGGACCTCCCTGGGCCTTCCAGGCCATTCTCCTACAGCCTTCAGAGATATCCGACACTTGTGACTACCCCTAGGCTGTTGTCTGCTCACTCCTAGACCACCTAGGGTGGCCCATGGTATCCTGCACCTATTCCTGCCCCCTCCTACATACCTTCCTGCCCCAGGGCAGACCACCCTCCCCATCCCAGCTGCTGCTTCATCCTGTCTCCAGATCCTGCCCCTGCCTCTGCCTTACCCTTGACTTCTGCTCCCGTGACCTTTGCCCTCCCAGCAGTCCCACGTCCCCATCCTGGCCTCTGGTCCCACCCAGCTCTGCTTTCTCTCCTGGCCCTGCTCCCTGCCATGACCTTGCCCCCATCCCAGGGCCTCCCTCTGGGCCTCCCATCTTGGCTGTCCTGTCTAACTCTAGCCTGCAGGTAGGCCCTCTTCTTTCCTGGCCTTTTCCTCCATCTTTGATCCTGCCCCACACCCTTCCCTATGGCCTTTGACCTCAGCCTCCTCCCTGGCCCCTCCCCATGGTCTTAAATCCTGGGCCTCTGACTCCCATCTCCAGGTGCACATTTCTAGCCCCTAATAGCACCTCATTTCCCTGCCTGCATGCACATGCCAACCCTGGCCAGGAGCCCTGTGCTATGAGGGGCAGGCAGGCTGGCTAGGCTCTGTGGGCTGGAAAGGTCTGGGTGGATGGCCCTAAGCTTTAAGCGGGGCAGAGTTGAAATGGGAGAGAGGAAGCCAGGGGAGAAGGCTTGTTTGTTTGGGCTCCGACTCCTCCGAAATGCTTGGGAATGCGGCTACAGGCCCCTCCTTACATGACAGCTTTTCAGCATCCCAGGTCTGCACCCCCAACACCAGGGCGTGAAGGAAGGAGGCATGAGGGGAGACAGCCTGTGGGCAGAGCAGAGCTGGTGGAAGTGGCACCCCATGGACTCTGGGCAGGGAAGGGCGCAGCGGGAAGAGTGGCAAGTGGGGCAGCGGGGCAGGCCTGAGGAAGAGGTCTGGAAGTTCTGTGTCTGTGTGAGTGAGCTGGATAGTGTCTATATTGGTGAGTGGTGGCCCGAATGTGAGAGACAGTATAGCTGTGGATGACAGTATGGGGCTGGGTACATGATGACAGTGTGTCGGGAGTGATGGCTGTGACTGGGTGACAAAGACAGAGACTGAGTCTTGGATCCGGTGAGTAGCTATAGATGCATATTTCCCAGTGGAGTGGTGTTTGCTGGTGTTTCCAGTCACTGTCTGTGTGTCAGGGTGTGACTGTTTCCCTATGTTCTCTGAGTGAGCGCTGCTCTTCCTCTCTCTTCACGGTCATGAGAGGCTATGACAGTGGCTTTGGAGCAGATGTCCTGGGTTTGAGTTCCAACTCTGCCATGTCCTTGCTCTGTCTCTGTGCAAGTCCCCACAGCTCTCTGAGCCTTAGTTCCTTCATCAGTAGAGTGGCACAGTAAGAGGACAGAGGGATGCTATGAGGCTGAAATGAGATCAGGTATGTAAAGCACTTCGAGCCTGGCCCACCTATAGGAAGGAAGCACATGGCATTAGCTAGTATCTTGATCATCTCTGATTAGCCCCCTGGGCAGTGTCTATCTGTGTGTGCCATGTGTCTCTGTGGCCACTGGTTTAGGGGACAGAGTTCCGTGGTGCTGAGGAGAAAGGGTAGGGGACCAGGGTGTTGGGAGAAGGGATTTCCTCCTTTTCCTTCCCAACAGTCACTCACAGGCCTCGCCTGGTGCCTGGTGCTGCAGAGGGCAGGGTGGAGGGGCAGGCCTGGCCCTAGGATGGGGAGGCCTGGCAAGGGGGGGACATGAGAGAAGCCAGCTCTGAGGGGGAGAGTTGGGTACCAGACGGGCTGCAGCCCTTTGGGGGCAGCCCCAAGCCCCCTCCTCCCTTGGTGACACATCAGCTCTCACCACAGTGTCATTAGCAGCTCTCAGAGAGTGGGGAGGCGGCAGCAAAATAAGAGAAAAGCAATTTGACGTTTCTAATAAAGCGTCGCTCCACTTTGCCAAATTAATTTTGACTCCCATAATTATTTGCTGTAGGAGCGGCTGCGTTCTCCCCACCGCCGCCTAATGAGGTAATTGGGGAATTAGGAATTAATGACTTTAACAGAAGTGACAACTGACTTCACATTGGGTGAGGCTCTGGGGAGCTGCCTCTCCCCCGGAGTGCAGGGCTCTGAGCTTGGCTGCCTCCTAGGAAACCCAGGTGTCCTGCCTTCCAGTTCTGCTGGCCAGCCCTCTTGGCTCCCAGGCTGTGTGTGCTCCTTGACCACTGTCACTGCCCAGGCTGAGCCTCATGGGGAGAAACCTCCAAGGGGCAGATGCTATTCTGGGTGCTATTATTACTAACAATAGTAACGAGGTGGATTGCCTGTTCCCTTCCTGTGTGTGGGGAGCAGATGATCAGCCCGTCTCCCTGGGGATGTTGTCAGTCTGTGGGTGGTGGGTGGGTGGGGTTTGCTAATACTCTTTGTTAGGCAAGCCCAGCCTCAGTTTCCCTGCTTTACTGCAACTGAGGAGACGCTGCATGCGTGTGTGTGCGTGTGTGTGTCTGAGAGGGTGTATGCATGTGCATGAGTGTGTGGCTTTCCCAGGTTCCAGGAGGGGGAGGACTGGATGCCACAAGTGGGAAGGATAGAACATGAGTCTCCAAGTAAGCCACAGCTGCACACCCTGCCCCCGAACTCTCTCTGCCAAACCCCAACCCCCGTAAGCCACCCCTGCCCCCACCCCCAGTGCCACCGAGCCTCTCAGCTCTGTTAGATGCAGGAGGTGGCAACTGAGTGGCTGCTGATGCCCAGGCTGGAATGGGGCAGTCTTTCAGGAAGACCCCAGGAGTGTAGCACATTTCTGTGATGGGCTGGGTCCCCGTGAATGTGAGTGAGCAGGGGGCCTGAGGGAGCCTGTGTGAGTGTTCTGCACAGGACGGGTGTTCGGTGGATTCAGGAGGCTTCGTCCAGGAGTGCTGCTGGGAGGTGCAGGGGAATGAAATGGGGGCTCAGGCTTAGTTCCTAGTGGGCCTTTGCTGGTTTGGTTAGATGCCTTTGATCTTGAAGGTAGCTCGGCCAGCAGCCTCTTGGATCACTCCCCACTCCCACCTCAGCTCTTTGAGCCAAGGTCTCCCCAGAATGGTGGGCAAGGGGACAAAGCACTGGCTTTGGAGTCAGGCCAGCTGGGGTTCAAATCTGGGGATTCCCTCTCATGAGCTGTGAGATTTTGAGATGTTACTTAACCTCGCTGAGCATCATTTTCCTCCTTGATAAAAATGGAAGCTATGAGCTTCCTTGGGGTTGCTGTGGGGACTGTGAGAGCACGTGTGTACAGTACCCACACAGGGCCTGGCACGTTTTAGGGCTTGAGCAAAGCTCTCCCTCTCACTCCAGCACTACCAGCAGAACTCTTCCAGGGCTGGATCCCTGGTAGTCTCTGCAGGGTCCCCCATGGGCCTGGGTCCCAGAGATTGTTCAGGCTCTTTGTTTCCTGTCACTAAGCCTCAGTCCCTGTCTGTCCTCTGCCTGTCCTTCCCTGGCCTCACCCCATACCCTGACACCCCCATGCTCCCCTTTCCTTAATAAGCCTAGCATAGTTTGTCCCTCATCTCTTCCCATGCCCATCACCCCAAAACACACAGTCCAGACCCCCCTCTTCTACCTCCATGCTACAGAGGGGCAGCCCCCACACTCAGAGCCTGACCTACTTTGGGCCAGAGAGGTGCCATGAGCGACATGTTGATGCCCTGGTGCAGGGGCCAGGGGCCTGCTCAGTGCTGAGTACACAGGGAGGGGAGGCTGGAGCTAGGGATTGGGGAGAGGGGTCAGACCTTCCTCAGGCAGAGGCGTGCTTCCCTGGACTTCTCTGTTGGTCTGTGCCTTAGTGAGGCCTCTGCCCTCCAAGCCAGGGCTGGTTCCAGCTTGGTCTGATATCCCTGTCTGGGCTCAGTGGCCCTTGCACACAGTAGGCATTCTGTAAATATCTGTGACTATTCAAGGCAAACCAAAAGGCAAGAGACAGATGCTGCCCCCCCAACCTCTGAGCCTAAGGTCACTCCCTTGCTGCATTAGTGGAAGGGGAGCGAGCCTGCTCACTTCCTTGAGTGGTTGAGACCTGGGAAACGTGCCTTGTAAAGCTGTAAAGTGCCGCGGAGCTGCGGGCCGCTGGTGCCCACAGGAGCGTCCACTAGAAGGGGTGAATGGTTGCTCCCTCCAGTCGCCAACCTCTACCTCCCTGTCCCCAGGAGCAGGGCACTGTGGGGGTGATCTTTAACGTGGGCACGGACGACATTACCATCGACGAGCCCAACGCGATCGTAAGCGACGGCAAATACCACGTGGTGCGCTTCACTCGAAGCGGCGGCAACGCCACCCTGCAGGTGGACAGCTGGCCGGTCAACGAGCGGTACCCAGCAGGTAGGCGGGGCGGGCCCGCGGAGGAGGCGCGGCGGCGGGGCGGGGCAGATGGCGGCCTCCGAGGGGAGCGCTGCCCGCACAGGGGCGGGGCTAAGCGGAGAAACTTCCGGCGTGTGGCAGGGCGGGGCTGCGGGAGAGGCTTGCCGGGGCGGGGGCGGGGCTAAGGAAAGTCGGGATTTGCGGGGCAGGGTGAGAGTGTGGTGGTGGGCATGCGCCAGCTAGAGGGAGGGTGCCAAGCAGAGAGGGGAAGGCTGCAAGGCCAGGGTCCAATTTGGGAGTGGAGGGAGAAGAGGAGGGAGGGTAGAGGTAGGGAGAGACTGATGTGATTGAGGAAGGGATGAATTTAGAAATAAAGGACAGGCAGAAATGGGGAGGCAGATGCAGAAACCTAGGAGAGGAGATCCAGAAGTAACATAAAAGTATCTTGGCAAGGAGGCAGGGCTGTTCCCAAGGACAGAAGCAAGGAAAGAACCAAAGTCTTTAAAAAGAGCAAGTCAAGGACCCATATTAGAAGATCAAGTTAAGGAAGAGAAGTAGCTCGGAGAACCAGAGAAAAGGAACCCCAGTGTCTTAGGGAGTAAGAGACACAGTGAAAGGTAGGGAGAGACAAGTGACAAGAATGAAAAATAGGATCAAGTGCATTCAGCAACCTTCACTGATAATCTGCTAGGTATCAGGGCCTGTTCTAGACCCTGTGGACACAAAAGTGAGCAGGACATGTCCCCTGCTTGCAGGGAGCCTCAGGAATACAAACAGACCCAGTTCAAAGGGTGACAGCTGTGGTGGCCAAGGACAAACCAAGGTCTGAGGAGTACAAGGGAGGGATGGGGCTGAGGACATGAAAGAAATGAGGAGGCAGAGACCCTGCCGATATTGAGGGAGGCAGAGACAGAGCCTCAGAGTGAGAGGAAACCAGAGGAAGAGAGTTGGAGAGATATGGAAACGGTACTGAGACATGCAAAGATACAGGAGAGATGAGAGAGATATATGGAGATGCCGCCATGCAGACCCAGCTAGGGAGGGGAGAGGTGGACAGAGCCTCGGGAGGGAGTGGGGGAGAGCCCCACTGCAGGAGATGGTGAGGGAAGGAAATAGAAGCACTGCAGGGAGAGCTGCAGAAACCCAGAGATGCTGAGATACAGGCTGAGCGACACTGCAGTTATACACAGGGCCCGACTGAGAAGCAGAGTGAATATCTGTGACCTCTCTTTCTCTCCTAGGCAGAGAGACAGCCAGGTAGAGGCAGAGGAGCTGCCCCATGCAGATTGTGAAGGGGGTGGGCAGAAGGGCAGTGTGCAAACCCTCATGGGCTCACCTTTGCTAGAGTGAAGATGCCAGTATAGGCTTACGACTCCCAGTCATGAAGGTTTGCACCCAAACATTTTTGGGAAGCACCCTAATAAATACAGAGGCTGATATACATACAGACCACTCCCAGACATAGGGACGACTGTAGACATTCATATAGTCAGACAGACACATGAGAAAACAGCTCTGCAGAGGGATGCCAGTCTATGCCAAGGCTCCTGGGCACACCAACCCCTCTACACCAAGTCCCCCCCCCCAACCCCCATCGTAAGCAGACACAGCTCACGATGTGTAGGCATGATTGCTCTATCAAACTTCTTTCTCTTGTCAGATGCATACACACTAGGGCAACCTTTGTAGCCATGATGATATCAGCCAATGTGGGACAGGGCTGGGATTGGGGGTCATGAAGGCCTTCACTCTTTCAAGCCAGGACTTGGGTCTAGAGCTTCTCCCCTTGGAGCCCAGCAGGCCAGAGGCCAGGTTGAAGGAGTTATACCTACTCCCTCCTGCTCAGGGACCCCTGGCTGGCAGGTGAAAGGCTGCTGGGTGCCTCTTACCTGCACAGTGGGGTAACCTGAGGGCCTGGTGGTTGCCTGTGTGCGCTGCGAGGGCCGATCCTGAGCAGCGCCAGCAGGTCAGCTCAGCAGTGTGCGGGGCCCAGAGAGTGGAGACATTCTGATTCTCAGGGTGCAAAGACATAGCCCATGGATTTGGGTCAGCAGGACCTGGGTTTTAGTCCTGGATCTCTACTGACAAGCTGTCTGACCTTGGACGAGTTATCTAGCCTCTCTGAATCTCAGTTTCCATCTCTGAAAGGTGGCGATGACACCTACCTCATAGCAATACTGTGCAAATTCCATGAGATAATCTAAGGAAAGTGCTAGAACAGAGGTGCTTGATAAATAGGTCTTTTGTTAGAATTTTTATTTACTCAGCCTCCCTCCAATGAGGCAAATATACATTCTTCTCCTGTCAGGACATACATACACGCGCGCGCACACACACACACACACACAAGCATGCACATGCGTGATTGAATGATCTGTTTTCAACTAAACGTGAGTGTCCTGAATCTATAAGGAGGGCAGAGTCTCACTACCTTGTAAGCAGCTAAGGAGGCACTAACCATGCACACACGAATACATGGTGTGCACCTTCATGGAAGGTGTGCACAGGTAGGCCCAGACCCAGATCTCTCTGGGCAGGAAAGCACAGCCGTGCAGTGGCAGATAGGAGGGAAAGCCTCTTGGCCCCACAGGCGTGAGCTGAACAGTGTAAGTGGCCAGATTCTCCAAGGAAGTCATTTCTCTTTCCACTACTGTGGATTGGAATCCCCCACAGCCCACAGAGGAGCACACAGATACTCCAGGCACACGCACGCACACACGCTCTCACATGTTCTCCCTCCCGGTCTCCAGGGGCTGGAGATTGGTGAGTGGAGAGAGGAACAGGTGGGTGTCCAGATGGGCAGCAGAGGATGGAGGGGGTAGAGTTGTGGGGAGGAGCCTGAGGGAGAAAGGCTGCTGGGCTGGCAGGGGAGCAAGATGAGCGAGATGAGTTGGGAGCTGGGTCTGGGTGCAGGACAGCAAGGAGAGGAAACCGGTCTCTGAGCAGAGAGGGGTCAAGGTAAAGGCCAAGGCAGAGGAGGAAGCAGAGGAGGGCTGGAGGGAGGCCTGCAGGGGAGGAAAAAGGCCTCTGAGATGGCCATGGGAGAGAAGCGGGTGCTGCTGGGAGGTGGTCCAGCTCCCACACTGGTCACTGCACATGACGTCACTGGTAGTGGCTGCCAGGTAGAGAGGGAGTGGTGACCAGGGTGAGGAGGCCTGAAGCGCCTTGCAGGGAGTGCAGTGACGGGGTTAAGGCAGAAGGTGGTGGTGGAGTCATGGTGTGAGGTAGGGACCAAGGGGAAGCTGGGAGTGGAGCATGAAGGCAAAGGGATTTGAGGTGGCTGGATAAGTGGTTTAAATCTCACTGTTCACTGCGCGAGCCTTGCCGGGTGACCCCCCTAAATGCCGCATAAACCCTGCTTAACCCATCCCTCCCACTTCTAAACGCCCTCTAAACGCAGTAACCAGCAGCTGGGCCGCTGATGCCTCCCACCCCCAACTTAAACCTGCTAAATGCCCCTCCCCAACCTGCCCCCACTTTGGGATGGGGAAGGAAGGAGGTCAACAGCTTGACCACAGAGAAACTTGTTTAACCTCTGACCTTTGACCTTCCAGCTACCTTTTCTTTTGTGTCCCTTTCTTTTTCTTCTCTTTCCTCTCTTTTGCTTTGGGTTGCTCCTGCCCCAGGGTGGGGCTGGCTCTGGGTGGGAACCTAGGGAGGGGGCCCAGGGAGAAGAGGGACCCGGCATTTCTTTTCCTACCTTCCCCTCTTGCCGTTGGATGTTGCTGCTTACTCTGGGTCTCCTGAGAAATGCATAATTACTTTTCTAACTCCTTTGGACTTCGCCGCCTGAGAAACCTACTGTCTTTCTAAACTTTTCCAAGGAAACTTTGATAACGAGCGCCTGGCGATTGCTAGACAGAGAATCCCCTACCGGCTTGGTCGAGTAGTAGATGAGTGGCTGCTCGACAAAGGTAATTAACCAGAATTAATTAATTAATTAATTAACTTTAAAAATACTATCTTAAAGGTGCAGAGCTCTCTCTTCCCCCTCAGTGCCTTTGCGGGCGCCCACCCCCCAGTGAAGGGACTATTGTCCAGCCAGGATGCTCCCTTCCCCTTTGTAGTCAAGGGTCTGTGCATTCCAGAGCAGTGGTTTGGGGACAGGGGTGGGGGTTTTTCTAGAAGGGGGAGAGTTCTTCTCTTTCTAAACCTGTGATCGAACTAGGGTAATCCACAAGATTTCTGAGCACAGCAGTCCCCTAGTGTGTGCCAGGCCATACACCACCAGGAGGCTGAGAGGGCAGGTCGGTAGGTAGGTTCTCTTTGCCCAAGGCTCATCTCAGAGATTTTGTAAAGGGCCAGCTGAGGGCCACAGGCCTTTGGGAAGCAGGAAGGGCTGATCTAAGGATCCAAAGGAGGGTTAGGAAGGCTTCCCCAGGGTCACGTGAGGAGAAAAGGGAAGAATGGGGGCCTCGGATCCTACTGGAAAGACCCCCAAAGAGAGTGCCTGTGGGGCCACTATATCTGGAACAGATGCACCTTGGTCCAGAAGGCACCTCAGAAGCAGTGGAGGTTGAGGAGAGACTGGGAGAGACAGGGGAGGAGGTGGTGGGCCCGCAGGGATTTCTGTGCCTGCTGGGCAGAGGGGGACAGGGTAGACTCCCTATAAGGCCTGCATGTGGCAAGGTGTTGCTGGGAGGGAGAAGAGAAGGAGAAGGCTTCTTGTCACTAGGGAAGTTGGGGGCCAAGGGCAAAGCCATCCCAGTTCCTTTGGAGGCGGGGGGCGAGCTCTGTACCTCTAAGGCTAAACTCTAGGGGGGAAGTAGAACTGTTAAACTTCCACTTAACCAGCTGATAACTGTTCTTTTAAATGTCCACTGGGGCCTTCCCCAACTAAAACCCCCAAATGTAACTTCCAGCCCCTCACACTAGTGGGGCCTAAACATGCTGATAACCAGATGTGATAAATCCATAACAGGACAAAAAGTTAAAGGGACTGTAATAGACATCGCTAAAACCTACAGCCCCCAGCCACACTGGGCTGCTCTCTCCAGCGGGGCGAACTTTAACCCTTTGAGGAGTTCATGGTGGGTGGGGCCGGGGCAGGGGCCACAGGGATCCAGTTTGCTAACGCTGTGGCTTCCTCTCCATTACCCACCTCCCTCTCCTGGAATCAGAGAGGCCAAGGGAGCAGCCTGGGCTGAGGCTGGGACAACTTGTGACCCCCAAGGGTAGGGAGAACTAGACAGGCCCTGTTGGGAGGCAGCGGAGCTGTGGCAGGTGAGGGGAGAGCTCAGGTTTTCCTTCCCTTTCTCTTTAGGCCTGAATTTCCACTTTTAGAAAATGACAGATTGGGCTAGATTGGCAGTTTGCAAAGTGTGGAAGGAGGAACTCACTTTTTGTGTGGCCTTGGCCCAGTGCTTCCTCTTCCTGGGTCTCAGCTCCCCGCTCAGTTAGCCGGGCACAGGGGTCCCCGCTCAGCCACTCATCCTCACAGCCATGTTGTGAGGATGAGATGAAATTAGGAGCAGGGAAATATTTGAGAACAAGGCCTGGGGGTTCTTGGAGGGAATATTTTATTGTCAGTGCTTGGCATATGGTAGGTGCTCAATAAATATTTATTGGATGAATCCATTTTCTAGTTCCAAAACATGTCCTATTGGACAGTACCATGAGATGCTTCACAGGGAAGAGGTTTGTGGTAAAATGACTTTGGGAAGTGCTGAATCCTGTTTCTTCCGCTTGGAGATGCATACATACAGTAATGTAATAAAAGCTCCAAGAAGTCCTTTAAGAAAGAACCTGTTCAGTTGTGAAATGTTTGCTTCCCCAACTCATTTGACCATTGTGACACTTCTCCCTTTTGTTTTCCTCATAATTCTTAGTCTGGGAACAAAGGAGGTTGCAGAGGCCCCATGGCATAGCCCAGAGCTGCCACCACTAGTCCTCCACCTCTTGGGTGCCAGCTCCCCCATATGTAAGGTGGTGATGCTGCTCCAGGGGCTGTCCTGGCCTGGGGGGCAGTGAGAGGGCGTTGGAGGAGCAGGAGAGGTTGAGCCAGGGGCTGAGGAGACACACCAGTGGCCCATCATTGGCCAGAGGCCGGACAGCTGGTTGGGTGACCCATAGAACCTGTGTTTCCAAAGAGTGGGCTTCACAAGTTGGACTGTCCTCAGCCCAGGTTTGGGGGCAGGGCTTCCAGGCACCTAACTCTAAACCAGATCTTTAACGAGGCACTAACCAGACGCTAACAAGGGCTAAGCCAGGTCTAAACCCCCCAGCGCCAGAGCTGAAGGTCCGGGGAGACGGGGGCTATGCAGTAGGCCCTCTGCCCAACCCCTCTCCCCTCAAAATAAGCGGCACCAAACCAAAGTTAAATCTAAACTTAAACATAATAAATATCTTTTCTAAAAACCAAACCAAAACAACAAACTCAGAGGGTTAAACTGACCCCCAGATCCACTAAAAACAAAAGGAACAGCCAAACCCCACCCAGGTGGGAATTCTGAGGTGTAATACTGCTGAGTGTGGAGCGAGTTTGGAGCTGGAGCGGGTTTTTTGGCTGTCAGCGAGCAAAGCAAGGTCCCTTTAACATTTGCCATTTCTGTGCTTGCATGTCCAGGTGGGGAGGAAGGCTCTGCTTTCCAGGGTCCCGTCCCTGGGCAGTGGCTGGGCCTCGGCAGGGGAGGTGGAAAGAAGGGAGCCTGACCAGGGGTCGAGGGGCCTGGCGTGGGCGGGAGGCCAGCTCGGAGCAGGCTGCTGCTCCCACACAGTCACACTGTCACACGAGTGCCCTCAGTCTCGCCTTCTCCTCTGCTCTCACACGCACTGACTCCACCTTGGCCCGGCAGCCGCCTCTTCTGTCTCTGCCTCTTTGTCTCTATCTGCCACTCCCAGGGCTCCTTGGCTCTATGGCTCTGGCTGGACACTGGGGTGGGATGTTTGGGGCAGTAGAGGAAGAAGATGGGGGCCGAATTAAGGGAAGAGGAAGAAGAGGGGTGATGACCCTGAAGCAGGAGAGGAGAGGGAATGGGGAAGGTGGAGGAGGCATGCGCATGGCCGGGCGGGGGGCTGGGCTCCCTTTCCCCAGCCCATGTGTGCCCTGGGCACCCTCCCCTTCTGGGGGCCCCACCACCTGGCTGCACTAGGGGCTGTGGCTGACGAGGACTTTCCCTTTGGTTGTCTGCCCCTTCCTCATTCCACCCCCCACTTGCTGGCTTCCTCCTCCATTCCTCTTTCCTCCCCTGGCTTCCCTCCATTCTCCCCATCCCTTCCTGGTCCCCCCCACTGCCTGCCCCTCCTCTGTCTGTCACCCCCCTCCCCCTCCCCCCAGGCCGCCAGTTGACCATCTTCAACAGCCAGGCTGCCATCAAGATTGGGGGCCGGGATCAGGGCCGCCCCTTCCAGGGCCAGGTGTCCGGCCTCTACTACAATGGGCTCAAGGTGCTGGCGCTGGCCGCCGAGAGCGACCCCAATGTGCGGACCGAGGGCCATCTGCGCCTGGTGGGGGAGGGGCCATCCGTGCTGCTCAGTGCGGAGACCACGGCTACCACCCTGCTGGCCGACATGGCCACCACTATCATGGAGACCACCACCACCATGGCCACGACCACCACGCGCCGGGGCCGCTCCCCCACGCTGAGGGACAGCACCACCCAGGTGAGGCCCCCTCCTGCTGGTGGACAAGGGCAGGGCTTCAGGTGGGGGATAGGGCTGCATAGTGGTTGTGGTACCCAGGTGAGGGTCTGAGGGGTCTGGTGGGATCCAGAAGGCTGCTGTCCCTATTGTTTTTGTCATGGCAATGGGCAAGTTCACCTTTTAGGAAGTAGCCTTCACCCTGGTGACAAGAGAGATTATGGATGTGGGAGTGGTCACTCTTTCTAGAGGAACCATTCTCAGAGTTGAGGGGAAATTTGGTACCCCAGCTATACCAGGGAAGACTGTCTCACCTAAGAGATAGGGAGTCTGGGTTGGGGGTGAGGGTGGAATGGCCCTTTCTGTCCCCCAGTAAAGGCCATGCCTAGTGCTGTGTGGGCAGTGAGTGGGAGATGGATGGTACCAGGATGACCCTGCTCTGGGCAGAGGTGACAGCACTGGAGGGGCTGGATGCAGTCACCTGGTGGTGGGTAGCCCCACACCCAGAGGCTGGAGGGGGCCAGGAGTAGCCTGTCCTCCTTGCTTTCTGTCCAGGCTCCCTGCGCCCCAGGGGCAAAGCCTTTGGATCCCCTCAGTTCCTTGGCAGAGAGGAAAGGGGTACAGGCTTGTCTCTCCTGGATGACCCTGGTTCCCTGAAGCAAAGACTGCAGTGGAAAAGGCCCTGGCTGCAAGTCCATTGCCTTCACCAGTCCTCTCCCTGTGACCTTGAGCAGGTGCCACTGTGCAGTGGGTGTGTCCTGGTGTGTCCTGTGTGTCTGTGGGTCTGGGGAGTGTCGGTGCAGACAGTCCCCTGTGCTTTACCCTGCCCCAGGGCTGGCCCCTGCTCGGGTGCTTCCTGGGCCAGGTCAAGCCCAAGTGATGGGGGAGGACATGAGGGGCTGCACTTGGGAAATGCGGCTCCGCTGGGGCAGAATGGGCCTGGCTTTCCTGGTGGCCAAAGCCAGTTGAGTATGTGTGATTTGCCGAGGCCATCAAGGGCTGCGCTGAGCTTTCTGGTTGTTGCCACCAGTGCCTGCTCTGGTTGTTGGCCTGGGAGGGCTCACACCGGGCACGTGGGCCTTGCTCAGCCACTTGCCCCCAACGCTGCTTCCCTCCCCACCCCCCATCTCACTGCCTATGGCTGTTGGTCCTCAAGGCCTGGAGGGCCCCATGTGCTCCCAGGGTCAGGGAGGGACCTAGGGATGGCCATGAGGACGTGCCTTGTCTCCACCATAGTCCATCTTCAGCTTCGCCCGCTAACTGAGGGGTGGGCTCCTTATGACTCCAGTCCCCTCCTCCCTGCCAGTCTGTGCTGCAGGGAACCAGGGTCATCCAGGAGAGACAAGCCTGTACCCCTTTCCTCTCTGCCAGGGAACTGAGGAGATCTGAAGCCTTTGCCCCTAGGGAGCAGGGAGCCTGGGGAGAAAGGCCTGGGCTCCACCCAAGGCTAGGCACCACCATGCCCAGTGCCCTCCAGATTACAGGGAAGGAAGGGCTGTCTGGTCTCAGGTGGACCACCAGGCAGAAGAGAGAGGTGGAGGCCCCAGGGGTCACAGCTGGGATGAGGATGCACCCAAGATGGAGGCTACTGGCAAGGGGGAAAGAATGCAGAGGGAAGGTGGGTCCTTCCAGCTCCACCTTGCCCGTGGGTGGGGGCTGCAGTGTGTGAAGATGAAGGGGTGGGGAGGAGGCAGGATATGACCCTTTTGACATTAACTGTCATTGGCCTCCAGCCTGGCCCTCTCCTCCCCACCTGCATTCTCTCAGGCTCCCTTCCTGCCTGGACTTTTGCTTCCATCCTTAGGTCTCTTCCCTAACACCGCCCAAGTGCCCCACTCCCCCTTACGCTCACTCATCTTGGGGATTCTCTTTCTTTGCAATCAGGAGGAGAGAAAATGCTGACAAAGTCGACTCCCGTTGTCATGGCAACCATAGCCTTAATTATTGTGTGCAGCCTGCTTGCTTCTCTCAGGCTCCAGGAAAGGGGGTGGGAGAGAGATGAGGGGTGATCGGGTGGTGAAGCTGGGGCCAGGAAACCCCTCCAGGTCTGTCCCTACTCTGCGCTGCCAGTGCTGGCCTTCCCATGCCCCGGCCCGGGGCATCCTGGGCCTCCTTGCTCCGGCCCTGCAGGCCAAGGTCTGGCGTCCGGTCTCCTCACTTCCCAGAAGTAAAAAGCACAACCTCTGCTGTTTCATTGATCCTCGGAAGCCAGGGCAGCTGCAGGGCTGGCGCTGTTAAGTTTCCTTTGCACAGGAGGAAATGGAGGCCCAAGGTCACCCAGGAAATGAGGGGAGAGCTGGGACTTGGACCAGGTTGTCTGTCTCAACCCAGGGCTCAGTTCCCTGGACCCTTCCGGTACCTCAGGGGGCGGCTGGGGGTCTGCTGACCTCTCTGGATCCCTCTTTCCCCACCCCTCCTCTCGCCCCAGAACACAGATGACCTCCTGGTGGCCTCGGCTGAGTGTCCGAGTGATGATGAGGATCTGGAGGAGTGTGAGCCCAGTACTGGTGAGTGCCTTTCCCCCCTCCCCTGCCCCGGGGCCCTCTTCCACGCTGCTGGGAGGGGGGCGACTGTCCCTGCCACCTGACCCAAGCCCCAGGGCCTGCTGCCAGGCCTTAGCTTTCCCTGATCGGTCCCCTTCCTAACATCCCCCAGGTCCCTCAAATGCCCTCTGGCAAGGTGCCTTCTTTGTTCCCCACCCCTCAGAGGTAGTGAGGTCCTTAGCCTGGGGTCCTGGGTTGAGAGCCAAGGGGTGCTGGGAGGGAAAGAGGGAGACTTTTCCTTAGAAAGATGAGTAACTGCAGCTCCCATGAGTCCTTGGGGTGGAGGTGGATGGACAATGCAGGCCTACAACTCCCATCAGCTCTTGGGTCCAGAACTGCAACTCCCATCTGCCCTGGGGCCTGGTGCAGAGGTCTCTACTGGATCCTGGATCCTCCTCATCCCCAGTCTCAGGGAAGTGTCCAGTGTACTGGTCTGAAGAGTTCCCAGGCTGGACACAGCCAGGACCACCAGGCCAAGGCAGGACAGTTATGGCACAGCTACTGCTCTGTGCTGGGCAGTGTGCTGGGTGGGAAGTGCCCCCAGGCCAGACATGTGGTCCCCTGGGAAGATGGGGGCCTGAGGTCTGGCCCTGGTTCTAGTGGGGGCCTGCCCACTAGAGAGGAGAATGGGGCTGGGGGGCCTTCCAGGCCTCTGCTTGATGCTTCCAGTTGGAGTAGCAACATAGGGGTACCTTGAGTGCTGCCTGAGAAAGGTAGGGTGTGGAGTGGCACAGTGGGTGCCAGGGCTGCTCATCTGAACAGGTTGGGGATGGCCGAGAGCAGCTGGGGAGGGTGGAGTACTTGAGGCTGGCGGCTGAACTGAGAAAGGATTGGATGTTGCCAGATTTCCCAGTGGGGCAGCACAGGCCTTGGTGGCGGCCAGATGAGCTCGTGGGAGTGCAGGGCTGCCCAGAGGTCTCGCCTGGGCTCCCAGACACTTCTCGTTACCTTGGGTGGTGCCTGGGCTGTTGGTAGCAGAAGGCTGGAGGTTGAGGCGATGCCTGCAGGGCTGGGGAAGGGCATATGGTCAGGAGGTGAGCATTGGGCCCTGGGTACATCCTGTGAATGTGGCCTGGGAACCTCAGAGCTCCAAAAGAGGCATTTGAGCTGAGGGTGGATGGGCCACAGCCTTGGAAGGAGTGTGGGTAGAGCAAGAAGGGAGCAGGACCTAACCATGGACCATGAGCCTTGGGGCAGAGGCTCAGTGTCAAGGATAAAGGGCAGAGGGATTTCTGGGACACATGCCCTCTGCTCTAGGAGGCTCCTTTGCTGGGGCTGTCCCTCCATCTTGGTGGGAAATCTCAGCCCAGTGAAGCACACTCTGACCCCTCCATTGCTTTGGGAGGTTCTGGGCATCAGCTCCCCCCAGGCCTGCTTCACCCCTCTAAGCTCTAGGCACTTACTGAGGGCTCCTGTGGCTGACACAGCACTGTTAGCCCAGGCCTGTGGAAGTGGCTGTGAGGGATGGCCCCCTGAGGACCCTCGATGAGGCTCTAGAGACAAAGGTCTGTGGATCATGAGGAAAGGATGCAGTGTGGCCCCATCACATGTGTTTGCACACATGTGCCCATGTTCATACGCTCTGGGCCAGGAACTCCCAGGTGACAGGAGTCTCTGCTTTCCCTGGACCCTGCAGAAGGGCATCTGGGGCCAGAAGTTCACCACACAGAACACGCAGTACACACTGGACCCCACCAGAGCCACATTCTGTCCACCGAGGTTCCAACCTCCCTCCCAGCCTTGGCTTGGAGTCTCGTCAGGGGCTTGCGTGTGACGCAGAGTGTGTGCCCTGGTGGTCTGAGCTCTTTTCGGCTTTGTTAGAGTCGGGGGTCAGGAGGAGCTGGAGCCGGCGGATCAGCTGCTCCCCAGTCAGGGCTCTGTGAGGTCACCAATCGCTGGGCCATCCTCCTGGGAAAAAAGCCAAGTATGTGAGGGGCGGTGGAGGGTGGAGGAGAACTAGAAGCCAGGAATAGGGAGGGACTGGCGGCCTGCCCAGGACCCAGCTTTAAAAATAAGGCTAGGAGGGAGGGCAGAGTGCACACTGGAGCCCCCAGAGGAAACCGCCAGAAGCCGCAGGCTCTCCCCCAGGCCTGTGTTGCACATGTTTACGTGTTCACACTCACATCACTCTGAAAGGCTTATCACTGGATCCTTTTCATCCTGTTGGGAGGCCAGGCAAGGACCAAGATGACTCTAGTGTCCCCCAAGCCATGACCCCCAGAGACTCTCCAGCCGGAGCCTCTCATGGGCCCCCATGCAATGAGGCTTCTCTCTAGCAGAGGGCCGGGCATCCCTTAGCTCCAAGCTCAGTGATAGAGGTGGGGGCAGCCTGGCTGGAAGCAGTGGCTGCCCAGGGCCTGACCCCACGGGTGTTTGCACCCCTCCCCCCTTCCAGATAGATCCTTGTCTCTGGGTCCAGGTGTGTGGGCCTGGGATCATCCCTGCTGACCTTTCCACCCATCTGCTAACTGGGCTTCCCCACTGACCCAGGCCCCACACCTCCTCCCCTGCTTAGTCAGACCATCATCTACACGATCATTTTACCTGAGGTTGGCAACCCAAACAATATTGTTTAAGTTTTTTTGAGTGGGGCTGCCTTTAGGGGTATGCACTGTACAGCTGGTAATGTGACCCACCACCTCTGTCTCATCTGGCCTAACCCACACACTGTGTTCTGGGCCTGGCCCCGTGGGGATCAGACTTTGCATACCCTGACACACATAGGAAGAGTACTCACAGGCTCAGACCCACAGAGGCACACATCTGTATACACATGCATGTGCTTTGACCAGAGGCATGCATACATACGTCCCTGCACACACATTTACGGACCCACCGGCAAGCTCACATGGGCCCACTTCCACATGCACACATATGTTAAACCTAGAAGAGCACACACCATTCATGCCCAGACCAACAGAGGCACACACATGCTTAGATCTCAAGAGGCACGTGTGTGCTCATACCCCCTGAAGTCCATACACACAGATACATACCTCTTGAGACTCATAGAAGCACAAACCCACGTACACATACACAGTCTCACAAAGGCACACACATGTACTCAGAGACAGAGTCTTGCATGTGTGTGCTTAAAGCTCCAAAAATACCCACAGAGGTGCTCAGACTCACAGGTGTACACCTGCTCAGCCCCCAGAGGTTTACACTTAGAAGTGTGCTCAGTCACACAGACATGCACACACTCAACCATTGTGTCTCAAATTATCAAGGTACTTGCATATGCTCTCAGAGCTATGCATGCATACATGCTCAAACCCACTGAGGCACTCACACACTCACAGCTATTGACATATATGCCGAATGTTCAGTCACACACACATGCTCAGACACATAGACACACTTGCATATAGCAGACACTTGGAATGCACAGGTGTATGTTCAGACCTGGGTGTGTGCACATATGCGCTCAGACCCAGTGAGGCACATGCCTTGTGACACGTCTTTGGGCTCAAAGAATTACACATCCATGCTTAGTTCACAGAGGCACGCACGTGTATGTACAGATCTCCCTGTGTAATGTACACTCACACAAGTGCTCAGACCACAGAATCCCCCACCTGTGTTCAGATTTACAGACACATGTTTTAGAACCATAGACACCTGTATGCATGTTGAGATCAGGCATGTACACAATGTGTTCTGACCCCCTGAAGTGCATGTGTGCACATACACACATGTATTCACCGAAGTGCAGATCCATGCCCGGACTCACAGAGGCACATGTTTTTACAGCTCTACCCAAGTATACTCACCACGATGCACATGTACACCTTTAAAGGGATGTACTCATGTACCAGCGTGTGTATTCAATCCCACACTGGCATGCCCACATGGATACAAAGGTGTACATATGCACTAAGACTCACAAAGGTTCAGGTGTACACACTCTCAGGTAGGCTTTGTGTGCTCAGCCCCAGGGGTCCACACACATGCACAATTTATTCAGCCTCATAGACCTGCCCCTCTCCCACACTGCTCCTGAGAGGCCCACCGAACTCACACCTGCAGAGGCTCATACTTTCACACATACTCGTGCTCAGACACACACATGTGCTCAGACTCCTGGAGGCATGCGTACATGAACTCAGTCCCACAGTGGTGTACACACACACATGTTTGCCTGCTGAAATGTACATACTGGTTCAGACTCATAGAAGAATACATATGTACACACAGACCCACAGAAGTGCAAGTACGTATGCTCAGACCCCCATAGAGGTGTGTGTACACACACACACACATGCTTAGACCTACATGGGCTCACACAGGTGCTCATAGTATCGATGCACTTTTGTGCTCCAAGGTTCCCATGCAGTGAGGTTCCCATGCAGTGGCATATAGAAGGGTACACAGATATCCTCAGACCCATGGGGCATGCACACATGTTCAGACCTAGTACAAGGCATGCCTGTATGAGCACACAGCTGTTGAGACCCACAAGGGCACACACGTACACATGTGTCAACTCAGATTCACCCATGCCCATGTCTGCTCAGACCCACAGAGGCAGCCTCTTGTACTCACCCCAGGTACACACCCCTGCTGGGGCATCGCCCCATGCACACATGAACGAGACCCTCAAAGGCACCCGCAGGCTTAATTCCACAGACACAGAATTTGCTCAGACCCACAGAAGCACAAATATGTTCAGATTCTCAGGGTAACACTAGTTGCTGCAGTAGACAAACTCCACACATCCATGGTTTAACACAGAAATACACTTCTCATTCACGTAAGTTATTAACTAGGGTTCCTGATCGGTGGGCAACAGTGACTCAAGACCTGGTCTCCTTCCATCTGTGGCTGCACCACCTTCAACAGGTGACATCCCAAGTTGTGGTGGAAGGGACTCAGCATGGATTCATGAAGGGGAGATTTTTATGGGCCAGGTGGGAGAGGTGCCCATTGTTCCTGCCCACATTCTGTCATCTGGAGCTCAATCATGGGGCCCAACCTAGTTTCAAGGAAGGTCGGGAGGGATGGCTTTGCTGTGTTCCCAGGAGGAAGCAGAAACAGATGCGGGGACCAGTTAGTGAATTATTTGCCAGTCTGGCCTTTGGGTCATCAAGAATTCATTTCACTTTTCTTCCCACCCCTAGAACGTACCCACCCCTCCCGAAGGGAGACAACCTAAAGTCCCACCCAGTTAGGGCATTCATCTCAAAGCTGAGGGTGTCTTGGAGGTGGCAGCCCATTCCATCCCATGCAGACCTGGCTCCTCTGGTCTGGGGACCTGGGTGTGGTCTGGAGACCAATCACCTATAAAGATGATTTATCTCACTGCTCCCATAGCCCAACACACACCCAGAATACAGTGGCAGGGAGACAACAACTCCGACACGACCTCCCGTTCAAAGGGAAAGATGGCAGACACCCAGCCGCCTAGATTCACACTGGCTGCGAGTGCTGCCAGCCCGGAGGCTCTGCCCCTGGGTGGGCTTCCTCATTAACCCCTCTGCTCTCTGGAAACTCCCTCTCCTGGCTGAGGCCCCTGGCCCTGCCCTCTGGGGTGTTCTCTCCTGTCCTCCTCCATGGCTATCTCCCAAGTGGTCCTCCTTAGGGGTGCTGTCGCGTTGCAGCCCACCCCTGGTCATGCATATCTGCGGGCCCAAAGGTGGTTTTAAGGCTGGAACAGCCGAAGTAGCTGCACTCAGAGTTCTGTCCTAGGCACGATTCTCAAGGCCCATTTATTTCCTTGTTGTTCCCTCTGTGCCTCTTTGTCTTCGCGCAGTGGTGACTCTTGAGGACTTTGAAACAGTAGGTGGGGAGGCCACACCCTAAGCCTGATGATCCTTGAGCAAGGCTGAGTGCCCTTATGAGAGGCTTTGCTGGGCCTCAAACCCTTTTTCAGTTTTCCCTCCTTACTGTTTGGGGTTTGGAAGCAGTGGCTCTTCTGACTCTTGCAGGACCCACGTTTATGGGGTGTCTATTCCCTTCCTTTCTGCCTGCAAACCAGCCAATTCTTGCCTAAGTCTGTCTCTTTCTTGTACCATATTGCTAAAAGCAGACAGTGAAAGCCAGCATGGTCACCGGGCCCTTTCCCAGCCCTCTCCCTCGGCGCCTCAGTAGGTGCGCGCCCACCCTCTGGGTCGTCACAAGCAACGGTGTGTCCCAAACGGTTTGCCACTGTGTGACAGGGGTCTGCGTCTTCCCAGCCTCCACACCTGGCTCCTTGGATTGTCACGTGAGTGCCATAGGTTTTTGTTGCGGTGACATCCATGTCTGGGGCCGGTGCCTATATTAGCTAAAGTAACTTTTGTTTCTGTAATAACTAAGCCACACAACTCAGTGGTTGATTCAAGACAAGTTTCTCACTCAGGTGTGCCCTTCCTAGGTGCTCTGGGTCAGCAGGTGGCTCTGCTCCAAGGGGCGCTTTAGGAGCCCACACCCCTTCCTCTGTTGTCAGCACATGGTTTCCAAGGCCACTGTAAGAGAAGGAGTGTGCAACATGGCACACAAGAAGCTGTTGGGGGCTGGGATGGCAGTGCCACCCAGTCACATGGCCATGCCTAGCTGCAAAGGGTGCTGGGGAATGTAGTCTGGCTGCCTAGGAGAAGTAGAAAATGAGTTTGGTGAAGGACGTGTTCACAGGGATGTGTACTCCATGTGCCCAGGCCCACGGTGGTGCAGTCACATGTTCTCGGGGGCACATTCACACATTCACACATGCACACTGAGCTCAGACCCAGGCTCAGGGGCCAGCGGACCATGCCAGAGCCAGAGGGCCCCTCACTGATATGCATACTCTTATTTATGCCCAGATCCAAGAAGGTTCACATACACACTTGCACACATGTGCTTAGGGACATATGCCCAGGTGCACAGAAACACAGACCCCAGGGTGTGTGCATGTGTGCACACACTACAGTGTACCTCCCTTTCTCTGACCTTGAAACTACCCTGGCCTCTGCCCTATTGTGCTGGGGTTTCAGGGTAGGGAGGGACGCCATCCTTCAGGCCACCACACACAGTGACACAGGTGGTTCTCTGCTTGGACAGGTGAGTAGGGGCTGAAATCTGGCCAGTGCTCTGCTTCCCAGCCATGTGTCCTGGGTCCTGGGATGGGACTGTGTCCACTGGGAGGAGAGAATGTTTTTTTCCAGTTTTACACAGAGGTACTGTTGGTCAAGGTGTGCACCGCAGGGCTGTGCCTGTGTCGGCTGCCTTTTCTCTAACCCACATGAAATGCGCTGTAGGCTAGTGGCTATCTTGCCCCTCACAGCCCGGCCAGGGCTCCAGCGCTGGTGGATGGGGCCTAAGCCAGCTAATTGCTTCATCTTGGACCCTTTCAGCCTCGATTCTAGACTTCCCTTTGGGGGTGGGCACACCTTGCTTGGGTGGGAATGGGGTTCATGGGTAGATTTCTAATTAGGGGCCTTGTGTGCCCTAACATCATAAAGGGCCCAGCTTGCTGGACCAGCAGCCCCCAGAGGAAGGAGAGTTGGGAGGAAGGGGTGCCCAGGAATGGCTGGTGGTCTCCTAGGTCAGAATGGAATTCTCTAGTAAGTGGGACGGACATGCACTGAAATTCAATTTTTCTTAGGATGCGGAGGAATGGAGGGTGGGTGGCATCTGTGATAAGTGTGCACCTGTAAGAATCTTCCAAGTGCTACAGCTGCCTAGAGTGGGGGAGGGGCAGGAGGCTGCCTGGGTCCTTTCCAGACTCTGGTGGCTCCTAGGAGCACCCTATCCCAGTGTGCACCCTTGGCATAGAGCTGGACCCCAGGCACATGAGTCATCCCGAGTCTGTCCCCCCAGAGCCCAGCGGGAGGGACAGCAGTTGGGCTTTGGGCAGCGAGGAGTCTCTGAGGGGTCCTCCTCTCCTCCAGGCCCTGATGACACCTCAACAGGCACCCTCTTCTGATGCTTCCTGAACCCAAGGTGTTCGACACTAGGAGAGCCCAGCACCCGACACTAAGTGTGACTTGGGGCCCCTGAGTCCAGGCCAGGCTGGGGAAAGAAGGCAGCGAATGTTCTCATGGGCTCCCACAGCCTGGTATTTTGTAGAGAGGGAGCGGAGTGCGGGACACCTGAAGGACACAGGGAGGAAGCAGGGCAGGAGACAGGCTGTCATGAGAAGGGTGCACCGGTAGAGGGAAGGAGGTGAGGGCAGGACACCTCAGGAGATGTGCTGTCATAGCCTCGGGCAGAGGAGGACTCAGGGAAGCCCCAGAAGAGCTGCAGATGGAGGGACAGGGCTGGGACCCAGATATGGAGGCCAGACAGGCAGCGGCTGGGGTTGGAGGGGCGAGAGGTCAGTGTGAGCAGGCCTGGGAGGGCTCCAGGGTGGGGAAGGCTGCACAGGAGAATGCAGGGAGCCTCTAGTCCCAAGGGCCAGCAAGTTGGGGAACATGGTTGTGGGGGGTTCAGGCTGGGCAGGACTTGTCTGTGGGCCCAGGCCTGAACCCCCCACGTGCCCTGGCCCAGCTAGGGGCGAGCAGTTGGTAGAGAGCTAAAGTTTGTGCCCTGATCAGCCTGTCAGTCCCTTTAGGACAGGATGTGATCCCAGCAAGGGCCTCCTGGTCTGTGCCCCGGGCCTGGCACTTCGCTGGGGCCTCAGCTATGGCCAGCAGTCATAAGGCATCTTAGGCCAAGCCTTGACCCTGGAGTTTCCAGGAGCAACTGATGGCCTGGTCTAAGATGGAAGGTGGGGGTGGCAGTGGGTGGGAGCTGGGCCTTGGAACAAGGCTCCTGCCAGGCTGAGCTCTGGGCAGTGCCTGCCGCCATGGAGGGTGGAGTGGGTGGGGTGTTCAGAACTCAGTGATTCCTTAGCTCAGGAATCATGTCCTGCCCGAGGCTTTGCTCTGGCTTAGAAGAGAGGCTCCCACCTTCTTTCCCAGATACCTAGCCTGGCCCAGCTCAGGGGAAATGCCAGGGGAATATTGTTCTTCTTCCCCTGGAAAATCATGATGACCCAGCTCTGGGCTAGGCCCACTGCTGTGTGCTAGGGAGACAGACAGATGGGACTTGAGCCTTTGGGCCTTCCCTGGCGGTGAGTCCAAAGCTGTACCTCCAGGACAAAGTAGGGACGTGGTGTCAGAGGCACCCAAGGCAGGAGCATCCTTCAGAGATCTGCATAGAAGAAAAGATGTGTTTGGCTGGATGCCGAGGTGTCAGCAGGGGAAGGTGTTCTGAAGAGAAGGCAAAGGTCAGAGAAGAGGGCAGGTGGTACGGGCCAGCAGGGAGACCCCAATGCACTCGGGGTCCATGCAGAGAGGGAAACCCTGTCATGGTTGGGCCAGGAATACCCCCACTTGAGGGTCTACTGCCCTCCTCTTGAAAGCAGACAGTTGAGTTTGCCCCTCATCCAGGGACCAGGGTGCTGGGCTGTCCTTTGGTGAGTCTGGGGCATCAGGTGGGGATGGGAGGACACATAGGTTCTGTCACAGGAGAGAAGACCCATGGGAGCAGCCTTTGGCCTCACCCTGCGACTGGAGCACAATATCCTAGTTTTATAGATGACAAAATTGAGGCCCAGAAAGTGGAAGAAACTTGCCCACAGTCACACAGGAACTCAGTGACAACAGGTGTGCGGCCTCCCAGATTAGCATCTAAGCCAAGCATCAAGCAGCTCCCGAAGCTTCCTGGAGGCATGGGGCAGGGGAGGATTCAGGCTTTCCTGGGCTCCTTGTGAGACTGGCCCTTACCTGGCCTCTGAGATCCATAGAAGGGACTGGAGAGTCAGTTTGTTCGCCTTGCCTAACACCAATTCCTGGTGGCCTTGGGAAGTCCTGCCCACCCAGGCCTAAGCATCTTCATCCATGACAGGCCGGGGTGAGACAGTTCCAGTGCCACAAAACATGCTTCTCTGCGCTTGGGTCGGTTTTCCATTGTAGCTGAGTCTGTGGAGGGCCAGGCCGGGGCTTCAAACTATGGGGTGTAGGTGGGGCCCCTGCCCAGGAGATTGGAGCCTGGTAGGAAGAGCAGCCTGGGGCAAGGCTTTGAGTTCAATGGCAAGATCTTGGCTGTGGGCTGGCTGGTGTGGCCAAGGATGGCTCTGCGAGATTGCTGGAGCGTGATCTGAAGGGTCAGCATAGGTGTTTGAACTCAGTGCTGAGGTGGAGGGCTGTGGCTAGGTGGGTGGGGGAAGGAGAAAAGCTCTAAGATGCAGAGGTGGAATGCGGCTGGCCTGGCTGTAGTGGGGCTGTGGTGTAGCAGGTGGAACCTGGCAGTGGAGGCCCAGGGGTGCTTTCACCAAGGGGCTGGGGGATTGGGGGTGTGATCTGTGAAGACCACACCCTGCAGAGACCAGGGAGAGGCTCTCAGGTGTGGGCAGAGCTTAGGCTGTGCTGGAGGGAGAGCCAGGGAGGAAACCTCCAGCCCCACCAGGCCCAGAGGTGCCCCCGCAAGAGGAGTGAGGCCTCCCACCAGCCACCTAGAGCTGGCTCCAACTCCCCTCTACCCCAGGCCAGGGGTCGCACTATTTTAATTTGAGAGGAGGCCTAGGAGGCTGATGGGAGTCGTATTGATAGTTGTTGACCTAGGGGCTGATGGGAATTGGGGTTCACACCCCTCAAAGGGCTAATGGGAGTTGTAGTTCTCCCTTTGGGGGCTGATGGGAATTGCAGTTTCTGCTCAGGGGACTCCGGTTATCAGACCCAGGGAGGGGGAGACCTACTCTCCCCTTCACAAAGCCCTCCCCACTAGTTCCCCTGGGCCCTATTTTAGCAAGTGCATCCCTCCCAGATGGCTGTGTATGTATTTTCTTTTCTTTTTTTGCTTTCTTCTTCTTTCCGTTGTTTTATTATTGTTTTAACAATAATAAGAGGGCCAGAGGCTGTCAAGCCCTGGCCAGGTCCTGGCGGCCCATGGGGGTTCTGGGGAGGGGGAGGGGGGAAGTCAGTGGGGGTCAGAGGTGGAGGGTGCAGAAAGTTGGGGAGTTAGGCTTAGCTCAGGAATCTCATGGCTCTGCCCACTTCCCTCCCTTACTCTGTGCCCCTCCCCCACTCCCTGCCACTAAATGGCTCCTTACCACCGCTCCCAGAGTCCTATGGGACAGGACCCTGCTCCAGTGTGTCTGAGCCCTCCCGGTCTGCTCTTCCTCACCGGCCTCCTCACCTCCCACCTTCACTGTCCACTCTCCCACGGCCTTCCAAGCCCCTTCCATGGCCATCCCCTCCCAAGTCCTCTCACTCATGTAGCAGTCCCTACATAGCTGCCTGTCACCACCTCCCCTCCAAGCCCTCCTGCCCACTGTTCTCTCCCTCCCCCACATGCTGACACCAAGTGGTAGTAACAGTTCCTCCGCCCCAGCCTGCGCGGTGCAGATCTCAGCTTTGTGTTTAATGAGGGGAAGAGGGCGCTAGTGAGGGAGGAGAGAGAGTGTTCAGGAGGAAGGAAGATGGCCAGGGAGAGACGAGTGAGGGAGGGAGATACCAAACAGATAGAAAACGTTGTACGGAAAAGTTGTTTTTTCTTATTTTTTTTCCGGGAGAACCCGCTTACACAGCTCTGTTTGTAATTTTTTTCTTCATGCTAAAATCACACGGCCTATTTGTTGATGTAAGTTGCCTGAATTCCGTGGTATGCTATCTTCTTTTTTAAAAAAAAAAAAAAGCAAAAAAGAGAAAAATCTAGAAAAAACCCTAAAAGATATTGTTGTTAGGTTTGTTTAAATGCTGCTGTTGTATCTGTTTTTAAAGCCTTAAAACAGTAGAGTTTTTTTTCCGTTTCTTTTCTATTTCCTTTTCTTTCTGTTCCTTTTGGTTTCTTAAGACAAACAAAAGACCAAAACCCAGAGTCACAGAACCCGTGCGTGGGGTGCCCAGGGCATCCGAGCCGCTGCCCGCTTAAAGCGCAGTGCTCCGGCCGGCTGGCGGGCGGGCCCGGCCCGCTCTAGTCTCCGCCAAAGCCAATTGGAACCGATTTGGGTGTGTGAGGCTGTTGTTTCTCTCTCTGTGCCGGCCGCCTGCGCCCCGGCCCTCGCTGACGCCCTCTCTTTTCTGTTCTCTCTCTTGTTCTAGGAGGAGAGTTAATATTGCCCATTATCACGGAGGACTCCTTAGACCCCCCTCCCGTGGCCACCCGGTCCCCCTTCGTGCCCCCACCCCCCACCTTCTACCCTTTCCTCACGGGCGTGGGCGCTACCCAAGACACGCTGCCCCCGCCCGCGGCCCGACGCCCACCCTCCGGGGGCCCGTGCCAGGCTGAGCGGGACGACAGTGACTGCGAGGAGCCCATCGAGGCCTCGGGCTTCGCCTCAGGGGAGGTCTTTGACTCCAGCCTCCCCCCTACGGACGACGAGGACTTTTACACCACCTTTCCCCTGGTCACGGACCGCACCACCCTCCTGTCACCCCGCAAACCCGCTCCCCGGCCCAACCTCAGGACAGATGGGGCCACGGGTGCTCCTGGGGTGCTGCTCGCCCCCTCCGCCCCGGCCCCCAACCTGCCGGCGGGCAAAATGAACCACCGAGACCCGCTGCAGCCCCTGCTGGAGAACCTGCCCCTGGGGCCCGGGGCCCCCACGTCCTTCGAGCCGCGGAGGCCTCCTCCCCTGCGCCCAGGCGTGACCTCAGCCCCTGGCTTCCCCCATCTGCCCACAGCCAACCCCACGGGGCCTGGGGAGCGCGGCCCGCCAGGCGCAGTGGAGGTGATCCGGGAGTCCAGCAGCACCACGGGCATGGTGGTGGGCATCGTGGCGGCGGCGGCGCTCTGCATCCTCATCCTCCTCTACGCCATGTACAAGTACCGCAACCGCGACGAGGGCTCCTACCAGGTGGACCAGAGCCGGAACTACATCAGTAACTCGGCCCAGAGCAATGGGGCAGTGGTGAAAGAGAAGGCCCCGGCTGCCCCCAAGACGCCCAGCAAGGCCAAGAAGAACAAAGACAAGGAGTATTACGTCTGAGCCCCGGCACCGCGCTCCACTGCCAGCTGCCCCTCCCGGGGAGGACCCGGGAGGAGGGTGCGGCCCTCTCCCTGGCTGCCTCAGGCTTCTCTCACGAAGAGGAAAAGCAAAAAAAGAAAAGGAAAAACCCCGTACTCATCCCCTTCCTCCTGCCGCCTGCGCCTGCGGTGGGCACCTCAGTCCTGGGGCTGACTGTCCCTCTCAGCCCTGTGCCCGCCAGGCAGGGCACGTGCTCACAGCCCTGGGTTGATTTATTTTTTTAAGGGGGGTAGTTTTATTTTGGTGGGGTTGGGCGGGAAGGAAGGCTGGGGGTTTTGTAAAGTGTCCACTACTCGTCCTGTTAATTTTTCTCAATTTTTCTTCTTCCTCCCTCTGTCCCTCCTGCCTTCCTTCTCTACCCAAGCCCTCCAGTCCCCATCCCAGGCTTGCTGTCTCTGTCCCCACCCTCCTTCCCCACTTCTCCTTTTTTTGTGTGTCTGGTTTCTCCCTTCCTTTCCTCCCTTTGGGTTTCCAGAGTCGGTGGGGGAAGGGCGGGAGGGTGGGCCCAGTGGCCCAGTGGGCGGTCAGGGCGTGGTGGGGCAGGGGGCTGTCCCCAGTGCCCCAACTCTCCTCACCAGGAGTGGCGCTGCCTGGTGCTGCCCGGGGAAGGGGCTCGGGCTGGAGGCCTGTTCTGTGTGTGCTGCTGGGCGACGTGCATTGGTGGGAAGCTGCTGGAGGAGCAGGGGTGGGGGGTGGGGGGTGGGACAGGCAAATGCAGATATATATTAAAGACAAATACTCTAGATACCATGAGCAGCGGCCTGTGGCACCTGTTGGGCGCGGGCAGCAGGGAAGAGGGAGCGAGGCATTGTCCGCGGACTGCTGGGGTCATTCTCTGCCCATGGGCTCCCTGCTCCCCCAGTTTTTTTCTCTCTTTGTTAACAAATGTGTCTGAGTCTTGGAAAACACCCCAACCCCGGAAATGTGTGGGAAAAAGAAAACAAAAACTTTCCAAATTCCAACGGTCCTGTGCAGTTTTTGGGGGGTGGGTGCTATTAGGTCCTGGCTTTGGGCTGGGGTCTGGGCCCCAACTGGGGTCTGTGAGAGCTGGTAAGTCTCCCCCAGGGCTTTGGGTTCCTGGGGTAGCTTGTCTTTGTCTCACCCCTGTGTCCCTGCTGGGCTGGGGACAGGGACAGGAAACATGGCTGGTCTCTGGCCTGGTTCCAGAGACCTTAGCTTCTCAGGAAGGTGGACAATCCCCAAGGCTTCGTGTTGCCTCCTGGTGGCTGGAGAGGGCCCACGCCTCTGGGGCAATGTGTACCTAATCCTTGCAACAGCCCCTGGAGGAGGTGGTGATTTCTGAGTTATGACAGCTTCAGTGGCTGGTCCCAGGTCTCAAGGCCAATCAGTGGCTCAGTCCAAGTGGCCTCCAGTTCTGCTGACTCCAGGGTCTCTGCTCATTCCCCTGTGCCTCTAGGGAGTTTGGACCCTGGGGCTCTCCCTGCCCCCACATCCACTCTGTTGGCTGTGGGCAGCTACTGGAACTGAAGCTGGAGGTTGAGCTGCCCACCTCATCCACAGTGTTCACTCCTTCGTGGAGACTCTGACAGGTCCATGGTCCCAGGCATTCTGAGAGATTGGTGTATGTTTCTTAAGCCCCTCAGTTGCAAGGAACCGGGACCCACGTTTGCAGCATGGAGAGTGAGGGTGGGTCTGGGTCTCAGGGGAGGCAGTGGTGGGCTGTCGTACCACTGGGCACATGAGATGCAACTCAGCCACACTCTGTCACTCAGGGCTCCTGCCTGGATCCACCTGCCCCCAACCTTCCTCTCATCGCCCTGGCCTCCCCTCCTGCCTCTGCTATTCATGCCTGGTCGCCATCGCCCTGGGCTGCCCAATTCTGCGTCATGATCTTCCATCTGTAGGTGACTCTCCAGGCATTTTCCAGTTCTGAAGCCTGGTCCACCTTTAGGCCCAGACCCCTTGATACCTGCAGGAGCCCCACCCTTCAGCTGGGGGCCGTCCCTTAGTGGGTGTGGCAGGTGCTAATCGCCAGAGGCCCATCTTAGCCTCCTGTCCCTCTCTCCCTTTCCTGCACCCCGGACACTCAAGACAAACTTTTGTCTTGGGACCCTCCCCACCATGTTGCCCTCTATGATCTCTTGAGCTTCTTCCCTCAAAGTCCTATCAAGAGTGAGAGAGCAGGGCTATCCCCGCCTGCCCCCACGGTGGCTTTCTGTGGACTCAGTCCCTGCTGCCCTCCTGAACCAGCCTGGGGGAAGCTCGGGCCCTGCCTGTCCTCCAACTGCTCACAGTCTTGGTGCCCGAGGTTATTGCCACTGAGGTCAGCTCTAAGCACCTGCGGAAGTCTGAGAGAGGCCCTGACTTGGGGCAGTCTTGCCAGAACGTTCTGTGCTTGTGCTGGGGATGGGGACCCCTGGGGTCCCCTGCTGCTGTTCTCTCTGCTCAAGGGAGAGACTTATCTCGGGTTCCCTTCTTTCTTCCCACCACCACTAGGCAAAGAAAACAAAGACAGGCAGGCAGGAGCTCCTTGGTATCAGGAAGGAAAAGAACATCCTTACTCCAGAAATTTCTAGAATGGCCCTTAACAGGGTGGAGAGCAGTCTCAGGGTGGAGGGGCAGAAAGATGGACAGTCCGGGAGTTGGAAGGATGGGCCTCAGTCTTGCCATATGACCGTGGAACTTGGTCTTTCTCTCTGCACGAGGAGGCTAAGAGCTCCTGTCACTCAAGGACTTGATTGTAATAGGAAAGATTCCTGGACCTGGTCATGGGCTCAGTTTACCCATCTGTAAGAGACAGGCACCTCAGTCTCAGTTTCATCGTCTTGTGCTTCTGATGTTGAACTTAGCACCTGGGCCTGATCTGAGGCCCTGGCAGCGACCCCAGGAGAGTCCCAACAGTCCCTGGGGTGGTTGAGATTCCGGGCACCTTGGCTCCTTGACAGGTGGTCCTCACAGGGATATGCCAGGAGACTCCACTTCGGGGCTATCAAGGACAAGGGCTTGGGGAGGAAGTTCCCAGGCCTGCCCTGGCCACACAGGCCCCCAGGGGAGGAAGCACCAGTCCAGCCAGTGTGGGGCTCTTCTGGGTGGCAGCCGCCCTTCTGGAGGTGGCTATGGAGCTGAGGGGCCTGGTGCTGTCTCCTCCTCACACATCCTCCTGCGTGAGCTTCGAGCTTGGTGGGAGGCATGAGAGTGGACAAGGTGGGTCCCAAGTCACTTTCCTTGTCCTTGTTGCCTAAGGCCTCCACCGCCATGGGGGAGAGTGCTGGGGTGGTTATGGGCTCGTCCTCCTACACCCAGTTCTCTTGGCTCCTTCACTGCAGGGAGCCTCCATGGTGGGACCAAAACAGCGGGTGGTCCCGAGTGAAGGCCTGCTGTTTGGGTGGGCAGCACCCCTGGGTGAGGCCTGTGGCTGCTGCTGAGGGAGGCTCCTTTTCCTTTGGCAGGAACCTACTCTGCCTCAGTGATGCGCTCACTCCCAAGAGGGGACAGGGCCCGAGGCCCTCCCAGCCTCCAGGTCCTGTTGAGCTAATTGAGGGGTGACATGGAAGCTAGTAGGTCCTAGGTCCTGGAGGGACTGGGAACAAGGCCACTCCGAATGTGGGCAGAGGGGCAGCCCTGACCCACTAGGTGAGCTGGAGGGACACCCTGGGGGAGAGGGGGAGCCATCTCCCACCAGCCCTAGGTTCTGCCTTCTGGAAGCTTCTGGACACCCTGGGGCCCCAAGAATGCTAAGCCAGGGTGAACAAGGCCCTGGGGCTCAGCCGGCAGCAGACAGACAAAAGATGGAAAGGCCAGGGCAGGCTGGGACACCTCACCTTCAGGCACCCTTACAGACAAGACCCCTGCTCCTGCCCCTTTGCCCTGGGGTCTTCCCTGAGGGCTGGCCATAAGCAGACGGCCGAAGGACATGACTCCACAGAGGCTCAGGGGCTGCAGCTGACAAGACCAGGCCAGGGAGTGGTCCCTGCCTCGTGGGGGCAAGGAGCTGCCTTCTGTTTTCCCAGCCTGCGTGTGTACGTGTGCGTGTGTGCATGCGCACATCGCAAGTGTGTTGGGGGGAGGGGCACAGCCCTGCGCTGAGGTGCTGGGAAGCAGTGACACAGGCACAGGTGAACCCAGAGACCATCTGAGCGTGGCCCGAGGGTGGCACAGCTGATGGGGACCTGGCTAGGCAGTGGATGGCTCCTGCCTGCTTCCACATCTCTGCAGCCCTGTACTGTGCTTCCTCGTGAGTGGGGGTCCCCGCTCAGTCCGAGAGGAGTGAGGAGGCCCTGCCACTGCCCTGGAGAAGCATCGCTGGACACCGGCTTGTGAGGCTGGTGAGGGCAGCACAGGGCTGCTGTGGCCAGAGTCGGGCTCTGGAGACCGACCGACTAGAGTTGGAGTCCTGATTCTGTCCCCTCCTAGCTGCATGTTGCAGGCAGTGTCTCCAAGCCTCAGTTTTTCATCTGTAAAATGGGGGCAACATCTCCCCTACAGGGTTCAGAAAAAGGTGAAATGAGAAGATGCTTTGAGGTGCCCAGCACGGCTTCTGCAGCCTGGCACATGGAGCAGGAAACTGGCTGGGAAAGGTGCCCCCCACCCCGGGGGACCCGGTGCGCGTCTCTGGCATGGCTGGAGGCTTGGGGGGCGTCCGCTCATCTGTTCCTTTGTTCACTCTTTAGTCCGTCTTCACACCAATGCCTCGGGCCTGGCCTCGGTGGGAGCAGGGACATGGGGTCAAGGGACCAGCCCGGCTCTCTGGGAACTCGCAGGCTGGCGGGGTGGGAGGAGACAGTGCGTGGCGGTGACCATGGGTGAGAGTTTCACTAGTGCCTCCGGCCTGGCCCTGGAGCCCTGAAGGAGGGCCGCTGTCCTGGGTCTGGGAGGCGGAGTGCAGTTTGTCGGGCATGACGGTAGTGGGGGGACCGCAGGCAGAGGGCGTGGTGGGCGTGCGGCCGGGGTGTGCAGAGGCATGGGGAGGGGCCGGAGTGGCAGGGGCCAGGCTGCCAGGGCCCTCCGCGTGAACCTGAGGAGCTGAGACCCCTGCTCGTGCGGAGCCAGGGCAGGTCTTGACCGCGGGTGACGGTCAGTTCCCAGCTCTGTGCAGATGGACGGGTGGCAGTGGGCAGTGAGGAGGCAGCATGGGGCAGGGTCGACAGGGCTGGCCCCTTCCCCTAGGCCCGGGCCCGCTCCTCTTCACAGCCATGAGGGAGTGCCGGGGTGACGGTGCCCCAGGCGCCTCCTGCCAGCCAACCCGTCATTGCTCCGTCGGTGTTGAAGGGGGTTCCTCAGAGAGCGAGGGGGCAGGAGGGACAGCCAGGTGGGAGAGTGTGGGCCCAGAGGGCAGCCACTGGCCCCTGGAGATGAGGCCTTTGTGTTTCCCCTGCCCTCTCCGGAGGACAGAAGAAGCCGCCTCCTCCTGTCCTCCTCCGACCCGCGGCGGGCTTCCCGGGAGGCTAGAGCTGCGTGGAAAGCAGGACGGGGCGCCCCTGTGTGCGCTGTGCAGCCTTCTTTACTGTCCTGTTCAGGAAACACAGGCGGGTGTGACTCAGGGTGTGGAGGGACCCTGACCCTGGCCCTGTGTCCATCCTGAGGACTCAGGCTCTTGGGGGCCCAGGAGGCAGCTCCCGGAGCACAGGGTGGTGGGCAGTGACAGCCCGCCAGCCATCTGAGGGCTTCAGTGGTAGAGCCTGGGGCCGGTGAGGGCTCCAACAACGGCCATCACAGCCCGGGTCTCCCCTCACAAAGGGCTACCCGCTCCCTTCCCCGGCCCCTCTGGAGGTGCACCTGTGGGTAGCTGGGCCGCTTATGCCTCGAATGGTGGAGTGACGGTCAGAGAACAAAGCCCACATTGTCAGCCGGAGACCCAGCCCTGAGTCTCCACTCTCCCAGAGATATGCTGCATGACCCTGGGCCAGCGCTATCCCTCTGTCCACTGGTGAGGGTGGGTGTCCCGGCCCTCTGGAGCGAGGGAGGGAGGGGTGGTCCCGGGCCTGATCCACTCACTGGTTCTGCACATCTTGGATGGTGTCGGGCAGTGGCAGGTTCCGGGTCTCAGGCAGCAGCAGTGTGGCCAGGCCACTTAGCACTGGCACCGTCCCATACACCAGCAGGGGCAGCGAGGACCCATGTGTGCTCAGCAGCTGGACCAGAGGCCCCAGGCAGGCTCCCCCTCGGGCTGCCATCTGGCCCAGGCCCACTGCCCTCATCCTGCGGGTGCAGATGCGCCTGTGAGCACTGGCTCTGCCTGCCAATGGCCTTGACCTCCCACCCTGGCCCAGGGAGGCCCAGGGGGTCAGGGAGCCCTGAGACCACGCGGAAGGGAGAGGCATGACATGAACATGCATGGGGGAAGCCACGCCCACCGGGCGGCCCAGCCCAGGGCGCCCCTCTCCTGGGGCCCAGGCACAGCCTCACCTGAGCACCGTGGGGAAGAGCTCGCCATTGTAGATGGTGATGCAGGTGAAGGCGGACCCCATGCACCCCAGCCCCATCACGGCCAGGGCTGAACGTAAGGCCCCCAGCTCTGTGGATAGGCATGGGGTTGGTGGTGCGGCTGGGGGCCCAGGGCCAGACGGGGGCTCCCTTCAGCCCAGGGGCTTCTCTCCAAGTGTTTGTGAGTCACCTCCACCTGGGTGGTCCAGGCCCCACATGTGCACCGTCTTAAGTGACCTCATGCTCCCCATCTGCTCCTACCTAGACGCCCTCAACCCCATGTCCCTCCCCTGCAATCCATGCCTCAGTTCTCGTCGTATCCCCACACCCTTTCCCGATGCTGCCCCTCCACTCTGACCCGCTGACCCGTGCAGGGACCTCCATTTCTCCCTACCAGCCCCAGCAGCCTCCTTCCCACTGGGCCCTGCTCTGGTCCAGCACCCTCTGAGGAGGGGCCAAGGGTCTCTGTTCCCGGCTCAAGCCCTCAGGTAAGGAGCCCCCAGCCGGGTGCTTGCTCACCTCGGGGAACCAGCGTGTTGGCCAGGATACAGGCCCCCGACAGCACCAGGGACAGGGCCTGCAATGGGCGGCGGCCCAGGCGGCCCAGCAGCAGCAGGGCACCTGCCTTGGCTGGGATGTCCACCACCCCAATGAGCACCTGGAGCAGGAAGATGTTGCTGCCCAGGCCCTGCAAGTCCATGGCCAGGCCGTAGAACGTGAAGCCAAAGGCGAACCTGGGGGAGGCGGGCAGGGTGTCAGGGTGGGGAGTGGGCTGCTCACTTGCTTGTTTCTTTTCAGGTCGGATTCCCTGGCCCTTCTGCTGCTGGCTCTGTGTGGTGGGGGAGGACCTCCCAGGTCCCCTCGCCAACATGGCTTCCCGTTGGCTTTGGCCAATGGGAGGCACTGATGAGAGGCCAGGGCGGGAGGCGGGGAGAGGCCAGGGTGTTTCTCCCTCCCTCTCTGCTTGGGGGCTTTGTCTGGGAGTGACTATGTCCTCTCCCTGGCTCCAGCTGCCACTGAACAGGCCCTCCCTCCGCAGTCTTTGCTGGGTGGCCCTGGATCCTGGGTTCTGACGACACCCTCCCTCCTCCACGTCCCTCCAACCAGCGTGGATGTGCCTTTCTGCTGACACTGTTCCCTGGATCTCACTAAGTCCTGTCTGGCCTATTAAAGCTGCCTGCTGAGCCCCCGGCCTGGGCTGTCTCCTGTCAGGGTCTGACATGGGGGAAGTGGCTGCCGGGGGCCTCTTTGGGAGGCACTCTCAGGCCAGGGGACCAGCAGGAGAGCCAGCAGAGGCCCAGGCCTTGCAGCCAGCCCAGCCGATTCCGAGTCCCCTGCTGCCAGCAGCCCAGGGCAGCCAGAGGTGGAGGCAGCCGGGTGGGGCGGGGCTGGAGGGCACGTACCAGCACAGCGTGGAGACGCAGGTCCGCAGGCGCAGTCCGGGCGTGCGGAACAGGGTGCCCAGGCTGGAGGGAGCCTGGTCCACACTCAGGTCCTCCTGCATGGCTGAGAGCAGGACCTGCGGGGTGGGGGTGGCTGTTGGCACTGGGGGTGTCAGGTGGGCCCTCCTCCCTGAGACCCCCTTCCCAGGGGGCCCTGAGCGTCCAAGGGGTCAGGTGTGGGGGAGGGCCCAGCTCCACCTCACCTCGGTGGTCAAGGTGTCCCCTGCTGCCCTCTTCCCATTGATGGCAGCCACCCTCCGAAGCTCGTGCAGGCCACGGTCAGGCCTGCCAGTGGAGAGGAGCCATCGTGCAGACTCTGCCAGCCACCTGCCAGGGAGGGGGCATGGGATGGCCACCGCCTGTGGCCCCCAGGGTGTGGCCTGCACCAGCCTCACTGCCGTCTGTCCTCTCTGCCCATAGGGGTGGCCTCCCTGGCACCCACAGGCCCCAGGCTCAGGGAGGCTGAGGACGGTGGACAGGCAGTGAAGGGTGCTGTGGCCTGTGGCAGCCCCTCTGTTGTCCCCTTCTGCCTCTCTCCCGACACCACAGCCCTTGCCCTGCCTCATCAGGAACCGAGCCCATGGGGCCTGGGTGCAGTAAGGCCCCCACTGGCTGTAGAACCACAGTCTACAAGGCCACCAGGGTCCCCCACTGTCCTGGGGCTTGCAAAGCAGGGGTTCAGTGTCACTGTAGGAGAAACAGGAGGGGTGCCCTGGAGTCTACATCACTGACCTTTGCCCTCCAGCCTCCACCCTCTTGGTGATGGGGGTCAATCTGCCATGCCAGAAGGCCACTGGCAGGCACGATGGCCTCCCTGCAGAGCCGCTGCCTGAGATGTACTCATCTCCTGCTCTGAGGAGTGTCTGTAAATTAACTGTTACTCCTCCCCAAGCTGTTGGGTTGGGAGAGATTTGTGAAGTCAGCCTTCCTCCTGGCGCGGTGCAGGCGCCTGCCCTCACTGGGCCTCGGCTGTGCTCCTTTCTGCAGCGGCTGTGGTGGCCGAGCGAGTACTGAGTGCAGGGCCGGTGCGTGAAGTAAGCCAAGCTCAGCTGGCTCTCTGTGGGATGGATGGATCCAACTCACCCATCTATCCACCCATCCACCCATCCCCATCCAACAAATAGTTTTGTGTGCCCACTGGCGCTTGGCAAGGGCCATGCCTGATTTATTTCAGGGCAGTGCAGACATTTCCCAACCTCCCATACCTGCCAGCCCTGCGTGGGGACCGTGGAGTCCCCTCTGATGACTGAGTCCTGCCCCCCGTTCTCTAGCAGACAGACACGCGCATCAGTGACGTCAGTCTACGAGGCAGATCGGGACTGTGCCATGTGATTGTGTGTGTGTGTGTTGTATCTTTGCATCCCACCCCAGCCTGGCCTAGCGCTGCCATGCCTGGCGCAGAGGAGGGCTCAGAAAATGAGCCTGCAGCGCGGCTGCCAAGGCAGGCAGGGACAGGAGAGGGGAACGGACCAGGAAGTGATGGGATGGTGGGGGAGGGAGAAGGCTGAGTAGGAGAGGGAGGCGCCTGAGAGGAGCAGGGGAAGCATCCTGGCCACCTGAGCCCTAGGTGGAGTGGCCGAGCCCCGTGCCAGGCCCCCTCCCAGCTCTCCTCCAGCCCATGCACCCGGCCAGCAGCACACCTAGCGCTCTGTCCCAGGGAAAGGAGAGTCTTCCGTTCTCCCGGGAGGAGAGTGAGCAGGGTCTCCCCCCAGGAGGAAGTGTGGGGCATGGCACCCACCATGAATACACAAAGCAGAGGAAGAAGGGGGCTGAGATCAACAGCTGCAGCATCGAAGAGTCCCGCACACCATAGGCCACTGCAGACGTCAGGACCTGGCCTAAGCTGAAGCCCAGAGAGTTCAAGGTCATCACCAAGGCTCGGGCCTGCGCCGACGTCCACTCTATCACTGCAAGAAGACTGAGTGGGTCAGCCCTGGAGCCTGCATAGAGCACCCCCCGCACGGCACCAGGTCGGGGACCTACAGAGAGTGCTTGTGTTCATCATGACGCTCGCGATGGCACAGGCCACCAGGAAACGGAACAGGCAGTACAGGGGGAAGGTGGGGACCAAGGCGGCCACTGTGCCTGACATGGCCATCTGAAGGTAGCTCCAGGTCAGCACCAGCCTGCGCCCGAACCTGCAGCACAGACACCGAGAGGAGAGGGGTTTGTGACTTGCCGTGGCACCGGCCGTGGGCGTCTGAACCACCGAGAGCCCGCCCTGTGCTTGCCCGCTGAGCTGCTGGCGATACTGAAGGCCACTCAGGGCCAGACCCACATTCTCCACCCAGGGAAGGCTCGTGAGCATAAGGAGAGTCCCTGAGGTCAGAGCCCATTGCACGCTCAGCGGGGCGTGAGTCCCTGTCACCAGGGGTACTCAGCCAACAGCTAAAGGCAGGGAGTGGCCCAGCAGGACTTAGCGGTGAATGTTTGCTGGGAAGCAGTGATTTTCTACAACCCACGGAGCACAGAGCAGACTTGGCGAGCCCCAGGCTCAGAGAGGGTGTGAGACTTGTTTAGGTGGCACAGCTGCAGGGTGGCAGGTCAAAGACCCGCACCTAGCAAGTAGGGAACTTTCTAGACCTGGCTTCGAGAAGCCAGTTTGGGGTCAGTCAGGGCCAGGGGCCGAGGGGCAAGGGGGCCTGCCCAGACCCAGGGTACTCACCTGTCTGAGGCTGGGCCACTGTAGGCAGCTCCCACCATCATCCCGGCCAGGTAAATGGACTGCGCCATGGGCTTCAGGGCCTGAGAGTCACACACCAGGTCCCACTGGTGGGAGAGAGAGGAAGGGGGCTGAGCTCAGGGGGCTGTGACAGCCCCAGCAGAGGGACAGAGGAGCCCGATGGGAGGTCCCCAGGGAGCTGGGTGTGGGTGGCTGGTCTAGTGACCTCTAGGGTCATAGGGCAGGGCCCCATGGAACAGTGAGGGCACCTATGGGCGTAGCTTGACCTTGTGAGGAGCATCCTGCCACCCATTGCCTAGGGCCCTCCATGGCTCCCTATTGCCCAGAGGCAATATCCCCCTTCTCCCTCTCCACTGGGCAGCAGCCACCCGAGCTGACTCCGACCCCTCCCCTAGAGGCTGCTTCCCTCCTGTTCTTTACACAGAGGCCCGGACTTGACTGATGCCTATCTGGGAAGCAGCCTCGGGCTGCCCCATAGCCTGCGTGCTTCGGCCTTGTGGAACCCAGTGAATTGTCACTGAGGCCCCCTGTGACTGAGCTGCCTGGCGTCACAGCTGCGAAGTGTGAGCAGGGCCAGGACTGGTGAGGCCAGAGAGGCATCCAGGTGCCAACGTCCAGAGGTGCCCACTCGGGTGCCCCTGGCACTTTCAGGAGCCTGGGAGCCATCCTTGCCCGTAGACTGACTCCTGCCACCCGCTCCCCTGCAGGACCACGTGGCCAACCAGGGCCGAGAGTGAGAGAGGCCTGGGGAGGTGGGTCCCTCCCAGGATGGGCCCATCTTGAGTCCAGCCAACCGTGATCTGCGACTCTGCCCTCTAAGGTGCCAGGAGCTGGGGTGAGGGTGGGGGCGGCCTCACCTTGGTCACGATGGTGGCGGTGAAGGTGCTGTGGTCGTAGACCCACCCGTCCAGGCACGGCTCCGTGGCTGCCTCGCTCCAGTTGGTGGCTGTGGCATTGGGGTCCAGGAGCTGCCACTGTGGTTGGCGGAAGCGGCGACATTGGTGGGGCCCCTGCTTGGGGCCAGGTGGGATGGAGACGGCCAGGAGGGTGTCAGGGTCCAGGACACTGACCTGGGAGGTGCTGTTATCCAGGAGGGGCACCCAGCAGCGGTGGCTGGGCACGGCTGCCGCGAAGTTCTCCAGCATGGTCTGAGCAACGAGCCACATGATAGGGAGCACCAGAGCCACCGTCTGGAGAGCCTGGTACCTGCCCAGGCCGCCCACTCTGTCCAGGAGTTCAGAAAATGCCATAGAGTCCGCCTGCGGGGCCCAGAGGAGGTGCCCGCTTCACAGGGGCTGGCCCGGGGCAGAGGGGCCGACACGACGGGCCGGCTTGCCCTGCAGCGGTGCCCGCACCAGCCTCCCCCGCCGGGCAGCCAGGGCCACGTCAGGGCCCACCGGCTTCGCTGACTCGGGCTCTCTGGGCATCTGCCCACTGGCTGTCACTTGGGGTGGCTCCAAGTGGGACCTGAGGCCTTGTGGTGTGATCCTGAGGCCACCAACATCCCTCCAGAGACGCAGCTGCTCCAAACCCCCAGAAAAAAGCTAAATTTGGAAAATGGGGCAGGTGGAGACTGAAGTCACCCGGACTGGAATTAAAGTGTCACCAGGTGACACTTACGGAGTAGGGTTTAGTAATCATTTCCTTGGTCAAAGTTTAACTCGGCCTTGAGGGAGGCACAAATGCAAAAGAACAGAGATTTCCCCGGCCCTCCAGGGGCTGCCGGCCTGGTCTTTGACAGATCTGGGGACCCCTGGGCTGTGCTCACTGGGTGCCTGCTCACCCGCCCCTCCCAGTGCCCCACCCGCCTCACAGGGTGACTCAGGAGAAGGCAGGCGGGGACCCTCCTGACCCCGGGGCAGGGGCAGCTGTGCGGACCTTTGTGTGTGGCCGGTGTTGGCAGCAGCCAGGCCAGCCTCACTGCCGCTCACCAGCTGTGGCTGCTGCCCCGTCCCACTTTCCTCTGCTGTCACCCTCTCCTGAGCCCTTTGGAGCTTCTCCAAGCTCAGTGTGCCCCAAACCACCCCAGGATCCCTGTCCCCTCCCCAAATCTACTCCTCCCGGGCGCCCCGCCCTGGCTGTGGCCTCCCATCGTGGGTCCCAACCCGGAAGCCAGCGTCTGTTCAGGCCCTGCTCGTTTTGCCTCCTGACGTTCTTTCTCCCCACCTCTCCACACCACAGCTGTACCCTCCTTGGGCTTCCTGCCTCTACGCTGCAAACCCTTGGGTCAAGGTCAATTCCTGCTTAAAAGCCAGGGGAACTCCCAAGTCACCGACAGCCGGCGCCGCCTCACCCAGCAGGGGCTGGCAGCTGGTGCGCTGGGGGGTCGGGAAAGGCTGGACCAGGGCCAAGAGAGCCCCTTTGGTTAGGACAATTAGTTCTCCAGGCCAAAGAGCCAGAGAACACAAAGCAGCAGAAAAGTGGGTACATACCTGTGTACATGAATGTGCACGCATGCATGTGTGAGCACATATGTTCACACAAGTGTGCGCGTGCGCGTGTGTGCAATGCAGCAGTGACCGCAACCCAGCCGTGTATTCTCATGTGCTTTGGGCACAAGACTGTCCATTTGAGGAATAGCTCCCCTCCCACCTGCTTCTTTCTGCCTTACCCACCCTTCCCTCTGCCCCTTCCTGTTGCCCGCCAAACACAGCCTCTTTGCCTCCCGGGACTCTGTGCCCCAATCCATCAACTTCCCACCGTGTGCCCTGTGCTGGCCTGCTGGGGTCCTGCCCTTGCTCATGCTGTACCTATAGCCTGCAATGCTGTCTCCGGGACTACCCTTGGGCCACATCCTGCATGCCCTACAGGTGCCTCTTCTCCAGCGGGCTCCCCTTGCTTATTCCCGCCTATGCTCAAGGCTCAGAGTTACCCACGGAGCCCCATTTTCACACTGTCCTGCACTCTCCTATTATGGTCCTTCTGGTCTTATTTCTAGCCAGTTCCTGGCAGGCAGGGACCCCGTTAGAGCCTCTTTGGAACCCAGCACTGATTGGAACAGCAAATGAAATCTCCATGAAGACTTGCTAAAGTGCATGAGAGGTTTTTAAAACATTTTCCATCTTTTCCTGACTATAAAATTAATTTACGTACCTCCCCCAAAATTCAGAATGTATTGAAAAGTATAGCTAAAATAAAGATCACTCTTAAATTCATCAACCAGTAATCATCACGTTTACATTTAGGTGTAAATACATCCAGGCTTTGTTTTAGTAACTTATATGTTCAGCTTCATCAGCCTGGGCTGCTAAATAAGCTTAACATCTCCTTTTGTAAAATCCAAAAGGAAAGCCTCTGACTTTTAATCAGCGATTTTAACCTGTTCACATTTATTGTGATTACTGACATATTGGGACTTACAATGTGTTTTCTTGTTTACTATATTTTTCCTCTAAATCTTTGTCTCCTTGTTCCTGTTTTCTGCTGAATCTGTTGAGCCTTCTTGTTCTATTTTTCTGCTGTCTTGGGTTGTCAGTTGTATGATTTATTTCTGTTATTCTTATATTTGAACACACAAACTAGGAGCTATTTTATGCCATCTCCTCTTTTCAAACCTACCACCTCCTCCTCCATTCTCTCTCAGTAGATGGCCTTCCTTCTTACTTGGCTAAGAAAATAGAAGCCATCAGAAGCCAACAGTGTAATTCTCGCTCCAGCCCACCCTCCTCAGTGCCCCTACATTCTGTCTTCCCCCGCCCTGTTCTCTCTCCCCACCAGCCCCTCGCTGTGCGCCTGCAGCCGCCGCCTTGGCCTGCTCGCGTCTCCCTTCCCCCTCTGGCTGCCATTTCCCCTCTCAACTGGGTAACGCCCATCGGGGTAGAAATACGCCGATTTCCCTCCAGTCCCTCCTGTGAATCCCTTTTCCCTCTTCAGCCACTGCCCACGCTCGGGACCCTATGAAGGGATCACTGACACTCGTCTCCAGCTTCTCTTCCCATTCGTCACAGGGTCTGTGCCAGTCAAGTTTTCGCCCCCGTCCCACTGTCGCCCATGGTCCCGCCCTACTAGGTTCAGTGACATCTTCAGAGCTCGTTCTCTGATCCTTCTCCCCCCGAAGACGCTTTCTTCCCTGGGCCTTGGGGACTCGCCTGGTTCTCCTCGGTCTCCTTGGCCGGTTCCTCCTCTTCCCGCCACGCCCTTCATGGTGGGGTCACAGGGCTCGGTCCTTGGCCTTCTTCTCTGTCTCTGGTCCATTCACATCTTCAGCCCGGACCTCTTCTGGGAATACTAGACTTTCGATCCAACTGCCTGAGGTTAGGTGGCCAGTGAACCTCTCACTCTTAGCACGGCCAAAGCTGAGTGCCCCAAAATGTGCTTCCCCTGCCACGTGCCCATCTCTGTCTCTGGAAACTCCGTCCACCCAGCTGCTCAGGACAATGCCCTGGAGCCGTCTCTGCCTCTTCTGTTCCTTTCTCACCCTATACGTTGCCCAGGAAGCCCCGCTGGCTCTGCCTTCAAAACCTGCCCGCGACACACTCACCTCTCACCTCCTCCACTGCCACTGCCTTGGCCCGAGCCACCATCACATGTCCCCTGGGTCCTTGCAGCGGCCTCTTTATTGGCCTCCCTGCTTCCTCCCATGAGCCCTTACAGTTTCTCTTCCACACGGATGGAGGGATTCCGTTTTATGTCAGTCAGACCACGTCACTTCTGCGATCAAAACCTGCCAGCATCCCCTCATCTAACTCAGAGTAACAGCCGAAGTCTTCGCAAGGACCTGCCCTCAACTGCCTCCCTCGGCTCGTCTCCTCCTGCCCTCACCCCCACAGCTTCCTTGCTGCCCCTCGGATGTGCCAGGTGCGTCTCTGCCTCAGGGTCTTTGCACATGCTGTTCCTGCTGCCAGGAGCCCTCGTCTCCAGTGACCCTCATGGCTCACTTCCTTCAAGTTTTTGTTAGGAGGTCCCATTCTCAGTGAGGACTCCTGTGACACCCTACTCAAACTTTAGCTGTCCCCACCCCTGGCACTCCCAGTTCTTTCTCCTGCTTCTCTTTTCTTCATTGCACTCACCACCATCCATCGCAGTGAGTATTTTGCTTATTTATTTTGCTTTTGTCTAGCTTCCCACCACTAGAAGCTTCTTGAACATGGAGACTATGGCTATTTTGTCTGCTGCTGTATCCCCACTGCCTGGAGAAATGGAAGCTCCCAATAAGTACTGACAGAATGAATGAGTGAGTGAGCAGACACTTAGGTTGCATGATGCCAACACACGCCAGAGCCCATGGAATCAACATCCTTCCTGTGGGAGACATTCGGCTCCCGTGTCCGGCTCACTTCTCTGCTCTGCGGTTGAATCCGTTTTGCTCTTTGGCCCTTCTATGAAGACTTTTATTGCCCAAATCATGGGTATTATAATTTCAGAATTTATCATTTTCATTTCAAAATCACTGTTTGGTTCTTTTCATAACTGCCTGTTCTTGTTTCCTAGTTTCCATTTCTTGTTTCATGGGTGGAATCATCTCCTTTACCTCTTGGAGGACATGAAATGCACTTTCCTTATTAATGTGGAGACTTGCTCCTTGAGCAGATTTTACTGAGGGTCAATGATGTGCCGGGCTCTGCTCCGGGCAGTGGGGGAGCAGCAGAGGAAAACAGCTAATCTCCTGCTCTTGCCTCGAGGCCTGTGGAAAGACACGCCATGGGGGAGTGGAAACGGACCAAGAAATAAATGAATATAAGATAATGACAAGTCATGAACACACCTTGGAGAGAAACAAGGCAGTGCAGGGGGCAGAGTGTGAGGGGGGCCACTTGAGGTGGGGCAGTAAGGGAAAACCTCTCTGTGAAGCTGACATTGGAAGAGACCTAAATAGGTGAAGGGATAAGGTACACAGCTGCCTGGGCAAAGAACATTCCAGGCAGAGGGAAGAGCATGTGCAAAGGCCCTGGGGTGGGTATGTGCTTGTATGGTCCAGGCATAGGGAAGAGGCCCATGGGTTTGGGTGAAGGGAGGGAGAACGAGTGGGAAGAGGTGAGGGTAGAGCAGTTATGGGGCCAGAACATACAAATCCTTGTAGGGTTTAAGGAGAGGAGCGACATGATGTGTATAAAGGTCCCCCTGGCCAACTGAAAGGGGGCAAGTGTAGAAGAAGGGGTGCCCCAGGGGCTTGGGGGTGGCCCATGTGAGCAACGACAGGGGTAGGTCTAACACATCGGGGCAGGTGGAGGGGAGTGTTTGCACTGGGGGGACCCTGCTTTGCTTTGGATCAAATGTAGGGCCGGAGGGGAGAAAAGGCTAAACGTGTGGTCGGGTGGGTGGAGGAGGAGCCACTTACCGAGATGGAGAGCACGGGGCAGGAGCGAGTTTGAGGGGGAGGTAATCCAGGTGTCTATTAGCCATCCGGGGGTGGCGTCCTGGGTGACTTGGGAATAATTAGGGTATAAAAGGGACCTCGAGTCACAGGGCTGCGGAAGCTCACAGGGCAGCAGCCTTTCGGGGCAGAGAGATGAGCTTTGCCCTGAGCCCCTGGTCTCTGAGCTTTAGAGGAGGATGATGACTCAGCAGAAGAGACCGTGAGGGTCAAACCAGGGAGGGACTAAAGCCAGGAGAGCCTGGTGTCCCGGGAGCCAGCGTGGAGAGTGTCAGAGGGCGTCAGTCATCTATGCAAATGCCGCTGAGGGGCAGCATGTGGGGACAACTGGCCCCTGGGTGTGGCTGTGTGGACTTCTCCGATGCCCATGGCTTGCGGCTCTGCTGGGGAGTGGTGGGGTGACACCTGGACAGGCTTGGGGTCACGGGAGAACCGGAGGCCAGGAAGTGTTCAGGGAACAGACAAGTTATCTAAGGACTTTCATCACAGGGAGAAGCAGGAAGGTGGGGACGAGGTTTGCGTTATTAGAGTCATGCTGGTGGCTGTCACGAGCAGATGCGGATGCAGAACAGCCCCGACATGAGAGACGTTTACTCCTTGACCGTGGGAAGCCGCACCCGGGTGCTGCTGACCGGCGGGCAGCTCGCTCCGGGTGGCGTCTGGGAACACAGGCTCTGCCCAGCCCGCGGCCCTGCGCTCCACGTCCACGCTCGCCTTGAACTAGTCACAAGGCCCCGCCTCGACGGCAGAGCTGGGGACAATGCCCTCCCTGGCTGGGTGGCTGCCTCCCGACCCCGTCCCTATGCTCTGGATGGGAGAGCATGGGTGGCGGGGACAGTGGCCATCTCTGTTGCAGGGGCTCACACAATTGTGTCGCTGATGCTCTGTTTTCAAGGGGGGGACGTCACAACTCCCTTGTACGCTGGGAGAGATCACCTGTTAGGAAGGGAAACGTTGGTGATGTCGGCAGGAGGCAGGATACCTGTCAGAGCAGAGTCCTTGAGACGGCGAGGGGACAGGACAGGACCCAGAGCACAGCGGAGGGCTCCGCCTGGGAGTTCCGGCTGCAGGAGGCGGGGGCGAGCGTGTGCACACAGCCCAAGCTCCGGGCTGGGGGGACGAGAGGCGGGTGGAATAAGAAGCAAGGCTGGCGATGGAGAGAGGGGAGGCAGGGGGACGGGCTGTGGAGTTTGAGGCAAAGGAGAGCTGGGGGAGGGAACGGGCCAGGGAAGCAGGTAAGCTTGCTGCTGGTGGCCCCTGGAGGTGTGTGATAAGATTTTGGCTCTGCTCCTGGGCACAGGCACAGGATGGACACAGGGCTGGGTTTGGCCCAGCCAGGCAACGGTGGTGGAGGGAGACGGGGCAGCTGAGCCCAGCCCTGTGCGAGGGAGGGCCGGGAAGAGGTTCTCGAGGAGTCCTGAGTGGTTCGAGAGGGTCGTGAGGCTGCAGAGGCAGGGACGGGGCAGAGGGAGGCCACTGGGCTGGGGGAGGAACTGTTATGGTCCAGGTCTAGAGTGGGAGCCCGGGGTGTGGAGCCGGGGGGCGGGCAGCTCCGTCAGGTTATGACCACGGGCTGAGTGGCAGGTGGAGGATCAGTTCGGGAGTGGGGAGGGGCCAGGAGCAGAGTGGTGAGGTCACAGAGCAAAAGGGGTGAAGGGGGTCACCATGCTGGAGGGCTCAGCGTCGTTCCCCGCCTAGAGCCAGGCTTGGTGCACGTCGGGCTTTGTCACTGGTGAGGTGGCATCGTTTCTGAAAATGGGCACAGGCAAACTGTTGGTCAACATGGTTGTCTTGGACTTGGGGGTGCACTGTGGACATCTTTCCGGCTGGATGGTAGAGCAGGTTTTTCTTGATTCCTCCCAGCCCCTATGTCCTGTGGTGAGAGCAGCTGCCCCTGGGCCCAGGCCAGGCAGGAGAAAGGGCAGGCAGGAGAGCTTACTGTCCGTGACTCAGCAAGGTCCACAGGCCAGCGGGCTGGCAGGTCCAGGCGGGTGGCGCAAGGAGGTGGCAGCCAAGTAGGCTGGGTTTGCTCAGTGTGCCAGGCACCCCTCGCCCCTCGATGTCCCCTAGAGCTCGGGAATCTATTATGGAAGGATCAGAACCTCCATCTCCTCGCTCCCTTCCTCTGTGGGCTGGGGTCTTTGGGATGGATCAGCACTCCTGGGAAGAAGCTCTGGGCGGGTCCCTTTGAAGGGGTCTGCCAGCCTCCAGCTTGTCACGCTTTGCTCAGAGCCTTAGGTGACTCCCTAGTGCTTCCTAGAGAAGGGCAAGGTGCATAGGAACCATCTTTTCTCCCTTGCTGTCTCCATCACGTGGTCCGAGCCCGGCCCACACAGGGCACTGACTCCTTCCTGGTAGGCCCTGTGCCCGTCTGCCCCCCTTTGCTGTTTTGTCTACCGGAATGCTGTGCCCACCATTCCCCCGTCCCATCCCCCGTCACCATGCTGCTTCTCCTCCTGTTCCCTAGCACCTCTAGAGCAGTCCCACCCCACTGCTGATGATGGTGATGATGATGGTGATGATGGTGGTGGTGGTGATGATGATGGTGATGATGATGGTGATGATGGTGGTGATGATGATGGTGATGGTGGTGGTGATGATGGTGGTGATGATGGTGGTGGTGATGATGGTGGTGATGATGATGATGATGGTGGTGGTGATGATGATGGTGGTGATGATGGTGGTGATGGTGGTGGTGATGGTGGTGATGGTGGTGGTGATGGTAGTGATGGTGGTGGTGATAGTGGTGATGATGATGGTGGTGGCGATGATGATGGTGATGATGGTGGTGATGGTGGTGATGATGGTGGTGATGGTGGTGATGATGGTGGTGATGGTGGTGGTGATAATGGTGGTGATGATGGTGGTGGCGATGATGATGGTGATGATGGTGGTGATGGTGGTGATGATGGTGGTGATGATGGTGGTGGTGATGATGATGGTGATGATGGTGGCGATGGTGGTGATAATGGTGGTGATGATGGTGGTGGTGATGATGATGGTGATGATGGTGGTGATGATGGTGGTGATGATGGTGGTGATGGTGGTGATGGTGGTGGTGATGATGGTGGTGATGATGGTGGTGATGGTGGTGGTGATGGTGGTGATGGTGGTGGTGATGGTGGTGGTGATGGTG
>CAUYPO010005289.1:0-12061 GCA_963574435.1 Cheirogaleus major
GACAGTTTAAAATTACCTGAGAAAGTAACATGTCAAAATAAATAGACATGGGGAACTTATTACATTACAGGATAGCCATGGTAGCAATTAATATGAGAAATTTTCTAAGTGTTATTTTGATACATATAATTATCATCCCACTCTTGGCTAGAAATGGAGAGAGAGCATCCCTAAAATCACCCTCCTCCAACATACACACACATTAACAGAATTGTATTCCATATAGATCGGCAGATCATAAAGACATACTTTGCAAGCCCCTCTCCCCTGCCCCTCCTTGAAGACCTGGCTGGGCAGTGGCGGCCCCCAGGGTATTTTCTTCCCCCACCCCCAGCCACATGGAGGGGCGGCACCCACATTGGGTACCCGCCTCAAGACGTGAGCCACCACATCCAGCCCATTAACACTTTCTTATTAACATTTTCTTTTGTCTAGCTTACTTTATTGTAAGAAGACAGTATATAACACATATAACAGAAAAATCTGTGCTAATCCTCTGTTTTTGTTATCAGTAAGCTTCCAGTCACCACTAGGCCAGTAGTAGTTAAGTTTTGGGGGAATGAAAAGTTATACATGAATTTTCAACTGCACGGGGAGTCAGTGCCCCTAACCCCTGCATTGTTCAATGGTCAACTGTACATACAAACTCGAGAGTTTGACACACACTTCAAGAGCTTAGGTTGTGTTAGGGCCACCTACTGTCAACCTCTGAGCTAATCTCCACGCCTTTCCTGCCAACACCAGCACTGCCCTGCAGTGTCAAGGGATCCTCTGTGTTGTCACAGATCTCGCCCTGGTGGTCAATCCATCTCTCCGGAGAACCTGTCTTATAAGGTACACCTCAAACTTCAACTAGACTTTAGATCCTGATTTAGAGGGCTGCTTCTACCCTAATTGAGCAGCTAAACATTAATGATTAGACTTGAAGCCAGACGCAATGGCTCACGCCCATAATCCCAGCACTTTGGGAGGCTGAAGGGAGAGGATTGATTGAGCCAGCGAGTTTGAGATGAGCCTGGGTAACACAGCAAGATCTTGTCTCTACAAATATTTTTTTAAAAAAATAGTCAGGTGTGGTTGTGCACACCTGTAGTCCCAGCTACTTGGGAGGTTGAGGTGGGAGGATCACTTGAGCCTAGAAGTTTAAAGCTGTAGTGAGTTATGATGATGCCACTGCATTCCACCTGGGTGAGAGAGCAAGACCCTGTCTCTTAAAAAATAGGGCCCCTGCTCACCCCTCTTCCAGCTCTGCTGTTGGTCCCACCCGCATGAGGGGGAGGGGTGAATTGTGAAAAGCAGGTCCTTAGGTGGAAGGCAGGAAAATAGTTGATTCCTCTGAGCACGGCGCTGTGTGAGCTGACGTGCTGCGGGCATGGACGTGTGGGTGCCAGAGGGAGAGGAGCGGCTGAGGGCCAGGGCGGACCCGGCAGCAAAGTTGGGAAGTGGGGGGCCCTCGGGGTGAATCTGGAGCCAACTGCTCCTAGAACAGGTGGGGAAGGGTAGGCCCAGGAGCCCCCTGCTGCATGCTCAGGAGCACAGCACCTGACCAAGTTTCCCCTGTCTGGGCTTTGATGCTGGGCGACCTTGGGCAAGTGGCCTATCCTGTCTGTGCCTCGCTTTCCCGCATTGGGAAACGGAGCTGATGTTGCCACACAACCTCGTAGGTGTCCCGAGGCTTAACGGAGCTGTCGTTCTTAGAATTGTGGTTTGCAGTGAGCAAGTGGCAACTAAAGTATCTCCTTTAGTCCTCCGTCCAGCTTTATTCTGTGCTCCCTGTTTAAAGGAGAAGAGAATGGAATCTCAGGGTGAAGTCAATCTCAGGTGAAGTCATTTCCCAGGGTTACACAGCATGGACAACAAAGAATTTGAGTGCTTTACCGCGTGCCAGGTGTGATCCTTAGGCTGTTTGTCTAGTTTATTAATTTGGCCAAAGTTTATTGTCCTTGGTGTGAATTGACATGAAATAGGCCAGCGGGAGGAATCACTCCACTGCCCCTTGCCCGAACTGTAAAGTAGACATTAGTGTCTCCCAGCAACAGGTGAGGTACCTGAGGCTCACACAGGTGTAGGGACTCCCAGCAGGTTGGGCATGGAGCCCATTCAGTTTGACTCCAAAGCCCTGGCTCAGATTCCAGAGGGAATCCAGGTTCTGTCCCTTCCCGGCTCTCAGGCTCACTAGGGGTGACCTGCGTAAATCCCAGATGCTGGTCTGGAAAATGAGGAGAAATCAGGAACAGTTGGGAATCTGTAGGGTTGAGAGGACCCCATGAACAAGCACAGCTGCTGGCACCTGGCAAACATCTGTTAAGTTGCCTCTCCCCGCGGTGGGCTGGAGGTGCTCCCAACACTTCACAGGTCTCACTTCAGGCTTTCAAGAGCCCACTCCAGGGGAGGTGGCTGCAGTGGCCACTGGAGTGACTCCTAGGGTTGGCAGCAGGAGTTCCAGTGCCGGGCCTTGTCCCCTCTCCTCCTGTGCCACTAACCTCTGTTACTGGCTTCCTCCTCCTCCCACTCAGGCTGAAAGCCAGGAGTCATCGGACTCTCTCGCACCCCCACAGCTGGTCAGCGATTCCTGACTCACAGCCCTTGCTTTCCTATGACATCAGGTGTCACTCCTGCTATGTTTACATTGAGGTGAAATGCACATAGCGTGAAATTAACCCAGTTAAAGGGTACAATTCAATGACATTAACTATGTTCACAGTGTGCAAAACCAGTGTAAAACCATTGCCTCTGCTCTAGTTTCAGATTTTCATCACTTCCAAAGGAAACTCCATCCCCATTAGCACTCACACCTCACCCGCCTCCCCAAACTCCTGGCAGCCACTGAGCTGCTTTTGTGTCTATGGATTTACCTGTTCCGGACATTGCATATAATTGGATTCTATATGACGGTCTTTTGTGTCTGGCTCTTTTACCCAGGACAATGTTTCTGAGGTTCATCCTTGTTAGAGTGTATGGGAAATTGACTCATTCCTTCTTAGGGCTGAATAACATTGAGGCTTCCTTATTTCTTGACAAGAGTTCGTGGCACCTTCCAAGTCCTCTCTCTGTCTTCAGTCCCAGGCTTCTAGTCACACACTCACCATGGCAGGTGCTCTCAGCCTCAGCACAGTGGACATCTGGGGCTGGATCATTCTGTGTGGTGGGGGCGTCCTGGGCCTTGTAGAGTGTTGAGCAGCATCCCCGGCCTCCACCCACTATGCCAATAGCTCCCCCTTTGTGTCACAATCAGTGATATCTTCAGATTCAATAGGATCCACATCCCATAGGGAGAGACACCAGACAGCTCACTTGCTCACACTCTGTTCATGTGCCCACAAAGAAGAGGTCATGTGAGCCCACAGGGAGATGGCAGCCACCTACAAGCCAAGGGAACAGGCCTGAGAATGAAACCTACCTCATCAGCACCTTGAGCTCAGCCTCTGGCTTCCAGAACTCAGAAATAAACATATGCTGTTTAAGCCACCCCGTCTTTCATATTTTGCAGCCCAGACAGACTAATATACAGGCCATTGGGTACAGTGAGGAGCAACAGCAGACTGGTCCCTGTCCTCCTAGAACATTGGAGCCCGTCTTCCTATTAGCTGCCAGTGGTTTTCGTGTAGCACAGCTCTGACGTTGTCCATCTCCCCGCCATCTCCCTGTCGCCCACAGCAGTGCCTAGCACTCTAGAGGCTGCAGGTGAAACTAGAGTAAAAGGTGGCCTGACTAGCAACCTCTCTGACAGAGAAAAATAAGCTATCAAACTGAAAGTAAGAAAAATAGCTCACAACACATAATTGCCCCTGTAAAGAAAAAACTCACAACACAACTACCCTTTGTTTTAATTAAAACACCTGTGGCCCAACTGGTTAAGAGATTTTTCATAGTCTTGAAGGGCTCTAAGCAGACAGCAGGGATGTGAAATCCGTACTTCATCAGTTGGCCGTGGCCACTCACCCATCCATCTCTCTCTCTCTCTCTCTCTCTCTCTCAGAAAAATACATAAATGTTGTACTTCTTTCTATCCTGAACTCTGTAAAAGATCTTTCTTCAACCCGTGCTGTGAGCCCCCACCTAAACATAGAGTGCCCCTTTTTGGTAAGGCTGGTAAGCTGCAAATGATTTGTACATGTTTAAATGGTTGTGAAAAAAATAAAAAGAATTTTTATGACACATGGAAATTGTATGAATTTCAAACATCACTGCCTGTAAATAAACTTTTATTGGAACATAGTTCATGCATTCCATTCTGTACCAGCCATGGCTGCTTTCATGTTAGAACAGCCATGTTGATTAGTTTCTAGTTTAAGCAGAGCCCAGGTGACCTGCAAAGCTACAAATATTTACTGTCTGGCCCTTCACAGAGAAAGGTTGCCCATCCCTGGGCTGTAGAAACAGGGCCGAGCCCTTAAGCTAGAATTCAGGACTCTCAAAGCCTGGCCCAACTGCCTCTCCTCCCTGACTTCATGTCCCTGTTCATCTTCTGTAATTAAACCATAGGGCTGCTCAATTCCTGTGTCCACATCGTTCTCACCCCAGTGCCCAGGCCCTTGTTGAACCATGGTCTCAGGATGTCCTCTGTCTTGTACCTGAGCCTAATGCACTTTGTCACACCCATCCCCCAGCCCTGTACCTGCCTGGGCCACTCCTCATGCTTGCTTGTTGAGAAACATGCTGATCTTCCCTTTCTGGGAAGGCACTCTGTGTTTTGTTCACCGCTATATTCCCAGTGGCGTACAGTAGGCACGTAAATGTCTGGTGAACCCAAGGCTGATTTGAGATCGTCCACACGGAGCACAACTGCGAACTCTTCCACGCAGCTCTTGTATGTAACTCATCCCTTCTCAGCTCAGGTGTTAAGCAACATTGTGTTGCCCAGGTGGACCGCAGCTCGCCCTGATCATGTCCGCTCTGTTGGGCAGACCGGACTCGGTCCCGAGTGGGCAGGGCCCTAGCGTCCAGCTCTGGAAGAGCGTCTCGGAGGCCAGGGGGTGAGGGGAGCCGCTCTCCCGAGGGACCCGGACCTCAAGTGCCCCACCGTGCAGCGGGACAGTGCTGTGCCTGTGGTTTGGTGCTAAGGGCGCTTGGCGGCCCCTGGGGGCACATGGTGTGTGGGGGCAGCCCACCCCGCCCAACACCCCTGTCGCGCCGAGCCTGTGGGCCTTGGGCCAGGAACGCGATGCCCCGGGTTAGCACTGGCGCGGGGCCGTGGGCGGGAAGAGGAGCAGGGATGCGTAGCAGCAGGGCCCCTTGAGGCGTTCAGGGACGCACTCTGCCATCTACGGCCATACCACCCTGAAGGCGCTTTATCTCATCTGTTCTCACAGGCTAATCAGGGTTGGGCCTGGTTAGTACTTGGATGGGAGACCGCCTGGGAATAACGGGTGCTGTGGGCTTTTTGCCTCTTTTTCTGTGGCCTCCCTAGAAGCATGGCGGGGCTGGGGGGCCTCCCGCCCTCTGCGCCCGCCACGGTACCTGGCGCCAGACCCTGCCCGTGGCCTCCTCTTGTCCCACGCTGCAACACCGCCACGCAGCAGCATAGATGGCATCCCAGCCCTTCCCCTTCACAGCAACGCCCCAGCCCTGGCTCCACAGCGGGCCGCGAGGTGGGATCCCTCCCTGCCTGCTGGGTCTCTTTTCACACTCCAGGACATTCCCTACTCCAGGTGCAGACTGGCCCGCGGCAGAAACCCGCCCCCTTGGCTCCCAGACCCCCAGCCCACCTACTTGGTCTCCACCACACACCCGGACTTCAGGCCCAGGCCCCACAATGGGCACCCTGCTCCTCGCCGGGGCTCCCGAGAGACAGAATGGCACACCCACACAGCAAGTCTCGGGCCACCCGGGCAGAGAGAACACACACCCAAAAACCAACCGACCCACCAGCCACACAACTCTTGGCAACCCATCCCAACCCCCACCCGCCCAAGCAACAGGAGAGCCAGCGCTGGGCCCCGTGGTGCCACCGCCGCATGCACGCCCGAGAGGAACCGGCAGAACATGCCTCCCCAGACACGGGGCTGTATGTCCTCGGGACCTCCGGGTGAAGGGCCAGCCCCACCGCCCTGCCTCCTTGTCCTGACCCAGAACCAAACACCCGCCACACCACACCCTGGCCTGGAGGAAAGGGCCCTCTCTCGCTCACACTGTGGCTCTGGCCCTCTGACCCCATGACTGGAAGTCTGTCTCTGCCTGCGTGCCGGTGGGTTTGCTCGTTGGGGTGTGGGACGGTGGTGTGTCCGTGTGTTTGAGTGGGGGCTGTGGGTGCGCATGCGAGCTGTCATCGCCAGCATGCCCCTAAGTCTCCCCGTGACCCCCATGAGGACAGGTGGTATATCCAAGTGCCAGGGCGAGGGGGCCTGCTGTGGTCCTTGTGGTGGTGGGGGTTTCCCTGAATTGTGCTGGTGAGTGAGGGATGGCAAGGAGGCGCCTGTAGAAGGGCAGCGGCAGGGCTGGACCCTTTGGTGGTTATGGCAAGACGGAGCCGAACAGGAGGGTCCATGAGGGACCCCGCAAGGGCCAGGCAGACAGGCCGGGTGGTGGGCAGGAGGGGAGCACCAAGGCCTCAGGGTGCTGGGTGCTGAGGCCTCAGTGGACTGCAGCGCACCCTGAGCGTGGGGTGTCTGTTGGGCTGATAAGAGTCGGTCCCACGTGGCCAGAGCCAGGAGCATCTAGGGGTGGGAATGCCATTGGGAGCCTGTTTCCCTCCTCTTGGGTAACCCAGGCCTCTGGCGCCCCGCGGTGCAGCGGGACAGTGCTGGGCCAGTCGGTTGGGGCGGAAGGCGCTTGATAGCGTGGGGGCGGCACATCATGTGCGGGAGCAGCCAGGCTCCCTGGCCATGCCTCCCATGGGTCTTGGGCCCTGATCGGGGACCCCTGTTGCCGCTGGCGCAGGCGGCGTACAAACCTAAACCCGGAGTGATGGCCTCTTGAGGGCTGAAAAGGCATCTTTAGGAACACAAACCAAGCCTGTATTGCATAGCTATTTGCTAAGGACATTAGTCTAGCTAAAAGGAAGCCAGGTGCTGTTTATCAAGATAATGAGAGAATGGCCCTGATGGCATTTCAGATCTTCCAGGCTGTGCCTCCCATCGCAGGCACCACAAGCAGGGCAGGCTCAGAGCTCCAGCAGGGCAGAATGTTTTGGGGGGATGGCCCCAGGGAGCCCTTGGTGGCTCACAGCCCAGGGCCAGCTCTCTGGACTCACTCGGCTCTCTGCATTCTGGAACAGTGCTGCCTGGCTGCCCCACCTGTGGCTCAAACAGGCCCAAGTGCAACTGACCTGATGCTCTGGAAAGTACAAGCCACAAACCCTGGTGGCATTTATGTGGTGTTAGTTCTGTGGAAGCACAGAATGCACAAGCTACAGGGCCAAGGTGGCATCCACCTAGATTTCACAGGATGTCACAAACAGCCTGGAGGCCCAAGATGAGACTTGTCATGGGCAGAGCCAACTCATAGATCCCACTGGGGCAATGCCTAATGGAATTGGGGGGCAGCCCCCCAGATTACAGTACTGTAGGGCCACCAATATGCAACTCTGCAGACATGAGACTCCAATCACTGAGGGTTCACTCGGAATAGGTGACCTAAGACGAGCAAAGCTATAGGAATGGGGCTACCTGAAGCCTTGGGGTCTGACCCCCCATCCCAGCATGCCCAGGATATGGGACATGGGGTCAACAGAGATTATTCCCTAGCTTTAAGACTTATTGTCATCTTCCCTGTTGGAGTCTGGACTTGCTGGGCACCAGTTACCCCACCCCTTCTTGCCTCTGTCTTTTGGAATGGCAAAATTTAACCTGCAGCCTTGGGGCCACATGTAGCCTTGTGGATCCTTAAGTGCGGCTTTTTGACTGAATCCAAATTTTACAGGACAATTCCTTTTAATAAAGGGATTTGTTCTGTGAAGTTTGGATTCAGTCTAGGGGTCACACTTGCATCTGGAGGGCCAGACATGGCCTTGTGGCTGCAGGTTCCCCACCCTGGATTACCACTGTATTTTAGAAGCATGTAACTTGTTCATTTCACAGCTCACAGCTAGAAGAATTTGCTTCAAGATGAATCCTGCCTTGGGTCTCACCCATGTCTGATTCAGATAACACTCTGGATTTTAGACTTGAGTTGGCGCTAGAATTAGTTAAGAGTTTAGGGCTATAGGGATGGAATGAATGTATTTTGCATGTGAGAACACAAATTTGAGAGACCTAGGCAGAATGCTATGGTTTGAATGTGTTCCTCAAAGTTCATGTGTCAGAGACTTAATCCCCAATGCAACAGTTTTGAGGTGGGACATTTAAGAGGCAATTAGATTATGAGAGCTCTGCCCTCATGAATGGATTAATGCTGTTGTTGTGGTAGTGGGTTTGTCATTGTGACAATAGGTTTGTTATGAAAGTAAGTTTGGCATTCTCTTGCTGTCATGCTGTTGTTCTTCTCACTTTTACCCTGGGATGATATATCCTTAATGTTTGACTCTTCAGACTGCAAAATTGAGAAATTGTTTTATTTTTAATTTTATGGATACTAATATTTATACATATTCATATGGGTACGTGTGACATTTTCAAAGTATACACTGTATAGTGATCAAATCAGGATAATTGGGATATCCATTACCTCAAATACTTATTTGTGATAAGAACATTCTACTCTTCTCATTATTTTAAAATATACAATCAATCATTATAGTTGCCGTATCTTGCTAGCAAACACTGGATCTCATTTCTTCTATCTAACTGTATTTTTGTACTCATTATTCAGCCTGTCTTTATCCCTCCCCACTACCCTTCCCAGCCTCTGGGAACCATCATTCTACTGACTCTATGTGAAAACATGCAATATTTGTCTGGCTATGCCTGGCTTATTTCACTTAATATACTCCAATTCCATCCATGTTGCTGAAAATGACAGGATTTAATTCTATTATATGGCTGAATATTACTACATTATGTGTATATACCACATTTTCTTCATCCATTCATCTGTTGATGGACAACTCACATTGATTCCATATCTTGCTATTGTGAATAGTGCTGCAATAAACATGGAAGTGCAGATCTCTTTGATACACTGATTTATTTTCTTTTGATGTATACATAACAATGAAATTGCTGAAATGCTGAATCGTATGATAGTCCTTTCGACTTTTTGTGGAACCTCCATACTCTTCAATAGTTATACTATTAATAATTTACATTCCCAACAACATAGGAAAGTTCCCCTTTTTCCACTTCCTCACCAGCATCTATTATTGCCTGTATTTTTTATAAAAGCCATTTTAACGAGGGTGAGATATCTCATTGTAGTTCTTCTATTTCTAATTAGTGATGATATGACCATTTTTTCATATGGCTGTTGGCCATGTGTATGTCTTCTGAGATGTGTCTATTCAGATCATTTGCCCACTTGTTAATTGGATTATTTGGTTTCTTTTGCAATTGAATTTGAGTTCCTTACATATTCTAGTGATTAATTCCTTGTCAGATGAATAATTTGCAGATATTTCCTACTTTTCTGTAGTTTGGCTCTTCACTTTGTTTCCTTTGCTGTGCAGAAACTTTTTAACAGAAATAGAAAACACAATCTTAATACTGATATGGAACCACGAAAGACTGAGAATAGCCAAGGCAGTCCTGAGCAAAAAGAACAAAGCTGGAGACATCACATTACTTGATATCAAATTACTCTACAAAGCCATAATAACCAAAATGGCATAATACTGGCATTAAAACATAGACCAGTGGAACAGAATAGCAAACTCAGAAATAAATTCCCATGCATTTACAGTCAACTCATATTTTGCAAAGGTTCCAAGAACATACACTAGGGAAAGGAGTGTCTTCAATAAAGAGTGCTGGGAAAACTGGATATCCATATGCAGAAGAATGAAAGCCCCTTCTCTTTCCATATACAAAAAAAATCAAAATGGACTAAAGACTGAAATATAAGACCTGAAACTATAAAACTACTAGGAAAAAAAAAAAAAAAAACACTGGGGAAATGTTCCAAGACATTGGTCTGAGCAATGATTTCTTGAGTAAGACCTCAAAAGCACAGGCAAAAAAAGCAAAATGGACAAATGGAATCACATTAAGAAATTAAGTTATCCAATCTGTGGTATTGTTATCACAACACAAAACAGACTAGGGCCCACATAGTAAAATATTTAAAGTGCTGACAAAAAAATCCTTAGCATTCAATATCTAGTGAAATCTCCCAGTATCCAGAAATGTCCCCCAAAAGTGAAGAAAAATGTTTTTCAATGGAAACAAAATCTGAGGGAATTCATTGCCAAAAGACTTACCTTGCAAGAAGTGGTCTTTCAAGAAGGAAAACAATATAGGTCCTATACTCAGATCTATATAAACAACAAAGTAAATCAGAAGAAACAAGTGAAGGTAAAACCTTATTTTTATTCCTAATTGATTTAAAAGATAGCTGGTTGTATGTGGTATATGTATGACATGGAGTACTATTCAGCTATAAGAAACAACGGTGCTATAGCACATCTTGTATATTCCTGGATACAGCTGGAACCCATTCTATTAAGTGAAGCATCCCAAGAATGGAAAAACAAGCACCACATGTACTCACCAGCAAATTGGTATTAACTGATCAACACCTAAGTGGACACATATGAATTACCTTATTGGGTGTTGGGCAGGTGGGAGGGGGGAGGAGGGGATGGGTATATACAAACATAATGAGTGCGATGCGCACCATCTGGGGGCTGGTCACGCTTGAAGCTCTGACTTGAGGGGGGAGGGGGGGCTAGGGCATTATACGTAACCTTAACATTTGTACCCCCATAATATGCTGAAATAATAAAAAAAAATCATTTTAAATTTTACATTACATTTTGCATTTATATACAGTGCACCAGGATTGTAATTTTTCACATCCTTGCCAACACATGTTACTTTTTGCTTTTATGATAGTCGCAATTCTAGTGGATGTAAGGTGATACCTTGTTGTGGTTTTGATTTCCATTTCCCTGATAATTAGTGATGCTTAGCATCTTTTCTTATGCTTACTGGCCACTTGTATATCTTGGGAGAAAGGGCTATTCTAGTCCTTTCCCCATTTTTTGATCAAATTTTTCTTGTTGTTGAGTTGTAGGAGTTCCTTACACATTCTGAGTACTAACCTGTTATTAGGTATACGATTTGCAAATATATTCTTCCATTTTGTAGGTTGCTTTTTCACTTTGCTGATTGATTGTTTCCTTTACTGCGCAGAAATTTTAAGTTTGATGTAGTCACATTTGTCTATTTTTTATATTATTTCCTGTGCTTTTAGGATCATATCCAAAAATCATTGCCAAAATGTAGTCTGCACTATCATCTATGCTTTTCTCCTGGTGTTTTTATAGTTTTTTATTTTATTTTATTTTTTTTATTTATTTTTTCCTTTTATTTCAGCAAATTATAGGGGTACAAATTTTTGCGTTTCAAATAATGCCCTCCCCCCCCCACAATTCTGAGCTTCAAGCGTGACCATCCCTCAGACGGTACACGTCTCACTCATTATGTATGTATATACCCATCCCCTCCTCCCCCCTGCCACCCGCCCAATACCCCATAAATGTAGTTCCTATGTGTCCACTTAGGTGCTGCTCCGTTAATACCAGTTTGTTGGTGAGTATATGTGGAGCTTGTTTTTCTATTCTTGGGATACTTCACTTAGTAGTATGGGTTCCAGCTGTATCCAGGAAAATACAAGATGTGTTATATCACTGTTATTTCTTAGAGCTGAATAGTACTCCATGGTATACATATACCACATTTTATTAATCCACTCATGAATTGATGGGCACTTAGGTTGTTTCCACAGCTTTGCAATTATGAATCAGACTTAAACCTAAGGTATGAAACTATTAGAATTCTAAAGGAAAATGTTGGAAACACTCTCCCAGACATCGGCCTAGGCAAATAATTTATGAAGAAGACCCCAAAAGCAATCACAGCAGCAGCAAGAATAAATAAATGGGACATGATCAGACTAAAAAGCTTCTGCACAGCCAAAGAAATAGTCATGAAAATAAACAGACAACCTACAGAATGGGAGAAAATCT